>JBBPBX010013235.1:21360-50459 GCA_038048925.1 Garcialebias charrua | reverse complement strand
TTTGAACTTACTGCAGCACAAAAATGACTACACAACCCAGAATTCTACATACTTCTGCAGTAATTAGCTTCCATTATGTTCTTGTTATATTTTTATCCGTCGGCTCCTTCTGTGCCGACTGCGGCCACAGCTGATACGTAATAAGGGCCTTCTCGGAGGTAGGTTTTCAGCCGGATGTAATTTGGACATCCCAGTATTTCTGCAGCAGTAGACGAACCCACAAGAGACCCCACCAGTTCAAACTTGGCATCCTTGGCCTCCTTTGTTTGACCACTTGACCGATCCAAAATGAACTCCATGAATCCAGGGGTGCTCATCATCATCTTCTGACCCCACAGCTGACTGGCAATGGCCTGGAACACACAAATAACGATCATTAAGTACCGGTAGGTCAGGAATACAAATCAAATTGTGGTGGTCTGAAAACAGCATTTACAGAAAAGATCCGTAGAGCTCCGCAATGAAGCTCTGGAAAAGGCTGTGTGCTTATGCTGCAAATCATCTCCATGGGCTTGTTGGACAAAAGGTGGAACCAGGACTCAGTCAGGGACAGAAGGTCTTCTGTTTGATGCTCTGGCTGAAAAAAGAAGAAGGAAACTCATCAACCACTCGAACTTTTCAGGCACAACAACAAGTTATTTTATACATGAATACCTGTAAGGTCAGAAGTTGTGATATGGCGTCCAAGCTGCGAACTCGAAGCTCTGTAGCTCCAGAAGCAGCGAGCTGACTCATTCTTGACAACACCGCCTTAAACTCCGCCCCTGGTTACAAAAAACATAGTACCTCTTTGTTTATTTAATTTATTCATTTCAATTATAAAATACAAAGACAATTGAATAAATAAATTTTTTAAAACAAAACATAAAATGAAAGGAAGCAGAAGAAAAAATTCTTATCAGATCTGCTCCAAAATCAATTTAAACTATCAATTTAAACAATAATCATCTATACATAACACAGCAAAATACATAATTCATCGACATTTACCGTTTAGAATTCATCTGATATTAATTAATTTATATGCATCTTTTCAACAACTTACAGTATACTGTATGCATCTTTTTACAATAAGGTTCCCCTTAAAGATGCTAATAAATATAGATACATTATTAATTCCTCTATAAAAACTTTATAAATCATTAATAACTGCTTATTATGCATTAATTAAGGTGACAGAGACAAAACTGACCAGTTTCTTGTCAAATTATGATCCACATCTGTTCACCTATATTTTATCTAGAGTTGTTATATTAAACATTTCAGACTAAGTGTCTACCTTGTGAGCACAATAATCATTTGTAAAAAAATATATTTCTTTAGCATATAATATTGTACTTTATCACTGTTTAATTATAAGTATCTACAACTTAGGGATGCACGATATTCTCGGCATGGTATCAGCCGATACTAGAATTAAAGTTAAATGTTGGACATTCCATCAAAATAACACCGATATGAAAGGTGCTGTTTTTGTATGACAGCCCAGTGACGAGGATGCCTGCAGCATCAGCACAACATGTTGTCACGTGCGCCTATCTGATCACGTCGGTGAGGAAGAAGTCAAAATGTCGGCGGTGTGGAAGTTTTTTTTATTTTTTGTTGAGGATGTTGGATTCCGAAGATTTTTGGACTACATTGAGCCTCGCTACATCCAAGTCAGAGATATTTTTCTGACGTACCCTTACAAGCTGTCATTTCCGACGTCATTGAGAAGCTAATAGCCAATAGCAGTTGGGTGGTTTTTACCACAGGCATGTGGACGTCGTGTTAGCCCCGTTAGCATGATTAGTCTTACAGCACAATAGTCTGTCCTTCATGCACAGAAGTGCATGCAGAAGTGCATTGCAGCTAGGAACCTGGAACAAGCCTCCACAAGTGAGACAGCATCGCAGGTGACTAATGCTAATAACATTTAACACTTTAAATTTAATATAAGTTAAAATTCTGTGCATATCATATGGCTGTTACTGAATATATGTCACCAGATCTTACAGCTGTTGCACAATTTTTGTAGCAAATAAGAGGGCTATGTTCTGACAAAGGAAAGTATATAAAAATATCGGTGTTATCAGCCAAATAAGTTTTAACATATCGGCCAAAGATCCAATATCGTGGATCCCTACTACAACTAATATTATATTCTAAAAAAATTGGCTTACAAATGCTTATTGTGCTTACAAGGTAGTAACTTAGTCTGAAATGTTTAATATAACAACTTGAAATATGTATCTGGCAGATTTGGATCATTATTTGGCAAGAAACTGGTCAGTTTTGTCTCTGTCACCCTTAATTAATGCATAATAAACAATTTTAAAAAGCTAAGTCTGGTCCTCTGGCTTTTTTAGATTTTTCTACCTGGATTATTGAGCATGCATCAGGGTATAATAAACAATTGTTAATTATTTATTAAGTGTTTATAGAGGAATTAATAATGTATCTATAAAGTATTTATTAGCATCTTTAAGGAGAGCCTTGTTGTAAAGTGGTACCAAAAATACTTTGGAAAACTCATTTAAGTTATTCAAAGATAACTACAACATGTTTTGTCAAGCTTATAAAATTACTTGTGTTTCACCACAGAGCAGCTTTGTGTACACTTTATATCTAAAAGAAAGACCAGTTTAAAACAAAATACATTTTTTCTTCATTTTTTAAAAAAGGATTGTCATTCTTGTTCTTTTCGAGGTGAATTGGTGGGTCAACGTCTTAAAATATACAAAACTTGCCTGTTTTCTGCAGGACCTGCTTCCCTTCGACTGTCGATCCAAGTAGTCCCAACGTGTCCAGGGCCACTCCGATCATCGTAGGGTCTGGATCGAGGGTCATCTCAAACACCTTGTTCAGGAAGATTGGGTATGCTTCACAGACCTGCTGTGGGCTGTCCATGATGGCCAGGGTCCCAAAGAACTTCACCAAACCTAAAGCAGCAATATCTACTCTGTGAGGGACTAATCTTGTACATTTTTACTTTCTTTCCTTTTAAATCAAATCATATTTTCAGTTTTGGCACCCCATTCTGTTACAACAGGGCTGAATTAATATTCCCATCATCTTAAAATTCACTTAATGCATCAGTTACACTTAATTTATCCAGAATAAAACACTCAAACATGAGTAATTTGTTAATAAATGAAGAAAACAGTTTCTTTTTCAGGGTTAAGTTTGGAGTCATTATAAAAAATATTTACCAGGTAGGTAGAGTGAGGACAACGTGTCTGTCTCTGCTCCTCTGATCATGTTGGAGAGCTTATCCATGATACCCTGCTGAGCTAAATACTGACGACCATGCTGAGTGTGAGCCAGATTGGTCACCATGTCTATAGCTGTGGCCCTGATTTTAAAAAATTAAATTAAAAAACAGCATTATAAGTAAAAAAAAAAAAAAAGCCAGACAAAATATAAACATTTCCTTAATGTAACATAGTCACCACCTAAGTAGCACATCATCTCCTGTCATTTCACTGAGCAGCTGAGAGATGAGGCCACTGTTGGCACAGTAACCAAGAGAAATGGGAGAAACAGATGAGATTTCCACCACCAGCTGCGCGAAAAAAAAAAAAAACAAGTAGAACTTCTTAATTTTTAGTAAGGCCACTGGGATTATTATTATTATTTATAAAATTTGCCACAAAAACACAAAGCCAAATTAATAAAAATGAAGAATTAATCTTGCTGCTTCCATAAAAAACAAACATAAATTAAAATGAATATTACATTTAATATAATAAATACAAATTTAAAAAAAAATTATCTTGTATTTGAAAGGATATGCGGCAGTTTGAATGTACCTCATATATTCTGTATCTGATGACGTCACTTGTGGTCATCACGTCCTTCAAAACATCCAGCAGGTCACTCTTGAATAATTTGTCTAACCCAGGCTTGGAGTGGCTTATCTTAGAAAGGGAATGGATTGCCTGCAAAAAGAAAACAAAGATTCTGAACATGCTGTAGATCTGTGTAAGTGCTGTTTAGCCCTTTCCATAATCACCTGTTTTGCCACTGACATCTTTTCCTCTCTAATGCAGAGTATCATCGCTCGTAAGATACCATGATTGTTAAGACATTCTGTGACGGCTTCTGGGTGCTCCACGATCCTCCCAATCTGAAACATAAATAAAATCAGGAAGATCCAATTTAGCTAATGTTTTGGTAGTAGTTTTCTGCTATGCATGAATACAAACATCCTACCTGTGTCAAGGCCAGAATCTTAACGATGTCATTAGGATGGTTCAAACCGCTCTGCAGCTCAGCTCTATAGTTCTGGACCAGATGGACTGGGCTGAGAGCCAACAGGATGCATTTAAGGATGTCCACACACAGCTCAACCTGCTCCCTGTAAACATTGCTCACATTAAATTAGGACATCTATACAATATTCATGTTGTTCATTCATACTCTTCTGCTCACACACTCATGTTCGTGCTGCTGACTGTTGTTAGATCTTATTGCTGTCTTTCTTTTACAATTTATACATTTGTTGGATGTAACTGGGGCCATGTGTGCACAATTTCATTCCACCACATGTATCACATATGATGCAAATGATAATAAAGAAACCTTGACCTTGATATTAAACATTTATTTGCAGCTGCTGTTGAAGTTTCAGATGTTCTCTTTTTTCACCTATCACACATTACGTAACCTCGTGTACAGATTTATGTGGAGATTACGTGATTCTACAAATAACATCATCCTGATACTAATGGATACTGTATTGCACAGAGCTGAGTCAGGTTTAAATCCAGAATGTGGAACCACTGGCGTTTCAGCCTTTTTGTAAATATGTGACTTACATTTGTGATATTTTATTTTTATTGTTTTATCTTTTTATATTGTCTAAATGCATTTTTTTATATGGACCTAGTTGAGTCTTTAATAAAGGTTATGATGACATTGACTCAGATGACTTGAATCACACCGACTTGACAAAACTCAGGCTGGACTGACAGCATTACATTTTGATCAACAAAAACACCATACAGTATAATAGCTTCATCATATGCAGATGCTTGGCCATTACTTCATTTTACATAAACATTTTAAAGCCATTATTACTATTAATATGATAGACATTTTAAAGCCATTACCTAAAGCCATTATTATTAAATTAAATTATCCCCTTTGTAATGAATGAATACCAAATGCATAATAAGCATTCACATACGGGACACAGTTCGAAGTACGGGGGAAAAACGATGATAATAATTACACTTTAGTTACAAAAATAAACACTCATAGTTAAAAAATTAAAATGTTCCATTTTAAAATCACGGAGAGAAGAGAGCTAGCTGCTCATTTAACTTAGCAAATGTAGCCACTAGCTAGCACGCTAACAACTAGCATATGCAATTTGAACAATTTTAGCTCGAAAACACTGACTAACACTGTTCCAATCTGTTGTTCGTATATCTACATGTTGGCAACAAAACCAAAGCACACCATCTGACTCAATAATCAATACTTATGGTGCAGCAGTTTCCAGCTGAGTCAGGTAAACAAGTTGGAATGAGTCAAACCGAACCTGTTGTTGGAGTCCAGCAGAGAGAAAACCACGTCCAAACGTTGACCGCTCACTGACTCTCTCAAAGCGCTCACAGGGATTGCCAACAGAGCAGTTTTTAAGCTCTGAAGCTCTTCAACTGGGTCTTCTACACCCGAGATTTCTTCCAATAAACATTGAATGGTCGCTGCCATGTTTGTGAACGTTTCCTACTTCTTCTTCTTGTTCTTCTTGTTTTTAACATCAGCATCAGAGCAGATGAAGCGTTATCGCCACCTGCTGGTCAGAGTGGGAGGAGCAGTTTGACGCCCGTTCACGCTACTAGTACCTGCATGCTCAATTTTTTTTGCTTTGTTTTATTTTTTAAATGTCCAGAGGACCAGACTTAGCTTTTTTAGACTAGTACAGTAGTTTTATATACCAGTAATAAATAATTAAATATTAAAATTCCATCCATCCATTATGTTTTACCCGCTTCTTCCATTTTTGGGTCACGGGGGTCGCCGCTACTAAAATTGTCATTATTTAAAGTGAGACTTTACTTTAAAGTCCAAAGTAAAGTCAAATACACCTGAGTTTTACTTTACTCAGGTGCATTTTTGTTCACAGTTACAAGAAGCCACTTGAAAGGAGCTATGTGGCACAACAAGGTGACCTTATATGGCAGGTTGGAAACGGGATATAAAAGTTCTGCTTCCATTTACTTCCAGTATTCTTTTCATAGCTTTGTAACTTAAAGAAGAGCTACAGTATTTTGGGGGATATTTGAGCAGCCTGTGGGTAATCCAGGGTATGTCCTGACAGATCACCAGTCCATCATGTGACATTACCAACACAGAGACACACAAAATAAATCACCACACACTCAGAGTCACTCCTTGGGTCAGTTCAAACCACTAAACGTGCATATTTCAGACTTTGTGGAGATCTCAAGGACTCAGAGTAAACATTAAAATAAAAATATTTCACAGATGAGATTGTGCTGTGAGACAAAAGAAATCATGCCACCCTGACTAAACACATTTGACTCATGTGCACAGATGTTCTACTATAAGTGATCCTTGCTCCATCACACCTCAGTCTCTGTTATGTTTCTCAAGATAGTTTTAAAAAAAAAACTGTAACAACTGACATCATTTTAATTAAAATCAAGAATAGATGGTGCCATCACCAATAAATTCTTCATCCAGTTTCATAATTTTTTATCTGAGGTTGGGGAAAAAAGTAAATATCAGATAATGGCACCATAAAAATTAACACTTACATTTGCATTTTGATGTCTGTGGGTTATATACACTGACATTAGACTTTGTACATTACTCAGTTAAGATAAAAACAGGAAGTTATTGACGTTAAGACTTTTGTTTAGGACTGAAGGGCACTACTAACTTCCTTTGGCTTGATTCGGCTGCTCTTTATTAAAGTTGCATGCTGTCTTCGGTGTCAGGTGCAGGGTTACATGCTCTTAGTGTTTCATGGAAATGGAAACCCTGTGTGTAACTGTTGAAGCACCTGTGGGTCTACTCGTCACCTGGGGTTCATAAAACAGAACAACAAAAGAGCAGCTGCCATGCAGGCACAGAGCAGATTTTAAGCTTGACTCGAGGATTTTAAATGATATTTAATCGGCTACCGTTTTTGGAACTCGTACTCTCTTCCTCTTTTCTTAAAATGATCTTCCAGTGCTTCTTGTGCAAGTTGCGCACTCATCAGTGGTGCTTCCTCCTCTTCAACGTGATGCTTTTCCACGCTTTGTTGTTTGGGGCAGATTTCGTGGAGGAGTACCTCCTGCAGCCCACGCCTGTGGTTTACACCGACGGCACGGTCATCAGGGTACGAGAAAAAGCAAGGAAACTAGACCTGAGCACCTCAAAGGAGAACGTGTCCAAGTCCTACGCCGTTTCCAACCCTGAAGCCTGCAGAAGCTCGGACATCTTCCTCCTCACTCTGGTCTTCAGCTCTTCAGCTAATCTCACCCAAAGAAATGCCATCAGAAAGACCTGGGCAAACCAAACGCTAATCCAAGGCTTTCCAGTAAAGACGCTCTTCTTTGTGGGATCGATTCAGACCTCTGATACGCAAGAGGACATCATGAGGGAGTATGAACGTTATGGAGACATAATCCTGGCGGATGAATCAACTCATGGTCTAAAAGAGAAGACATTGTTGGCTCTTCGTTGGATTATTGCCTTTTGTCCTCTTGCACGCTTTGTTCTGCTGACTGAAGAGTCTGTGTTTGTCAACCTGCCTGCAATTGGGAGTTACCTGCTGAGTCTTCACCGGCACCCCGAAGATCTGTATCTGGGTAAAGTGATCCAGAAAGACTCTCCTGACAGGAACCCCAACAGTCCCAGCTTCCTGCCTCCCGCTCTCTATCCAAACAAGTTCCTTCCTGAATACTGTGATGGAGCGGCCTACGTTCTGTCGCAGGACGTGGTCCGAAAAGTGTACGTGGCGTCCGCGGCGGTCCTGGCACCTGTGCCCATCGATGTTTTTGTTGGTCTCTGCGCTCAGAAAGCAGGCGTTGCACCGACGCACAGCGCCAGGTTCTCAGGCGAGAGACACATCCACTACAACGTTTGCTGCTACCGGCATCTGTTCAGCTCAGCAGGAATGGAGAGCCACGAGTTGGAAAGAGTGTGGAAAGATCTGGAGCAGAAAGGTGGACGATGCTCTCTGCTGAAGACTTATTATGGTCTGGTGAAATGCAAAATTCACACATATTTGGACCAACTGGCTCTGTTCAACTAAGAGGGGGGTCATGTTATAAATGTGGATGAAAAAATGTATACAGGGAGTCCTCGACATACGAAAACTCGGACTTACGAACGGACCTACGAACGTACAGTTGTACATTAAATACAGCACTGGTATGTGTTTTTAGGTGTTTTTAGATGTAAGTGTGTGAGCTAACCGTATGTAAACAAAGTTCTGTGCATGTTTATGAACCAGTATGCACGTTTGTGTTGAAAAACGGGTGTTTGTTGTAGCGCTAGCATACATTTTCCGACTTACGAACGAAAATTCGGACTGACGAACGCACGTGCTATGGGTTCCGACTTACGGCAAAATCGACCTGCGAACTGTCCTTAGGTCCGGAACTCATCTGTAGGTCAAAGACTCCCTATAGTTTGGTTCAGCTTCAAGGAATAAGATAAATGCTGACAGGTTGTCGTGTACATTTTACTTCTTCAGTAGAAGGAGCAGGAGCTCCTTTTCAACATGCTGCCTCGTTTTATGCCAATTTAACAACTTATAGATTTTATTGTAAGCATGTCGATACGCTGGTGAAGATTCTCAGTCATCCAGGACATGGTAAATCCAAAAAAAGTTTAAAACAAAACAACTGGACTTTATTTGTAACTGAAGACGTTTCATCCAAGGAGCTTTTTCAATTCAATGAAACAAGGAGTGTGGGATTCAAGCTATAAAGCTGTGGTGTTCTGTAAGCTTGCATAATGGAGATTCTTCTCTTGTGAAGAGTGAAAGGTCAATCTGCATGTGTCAGTCTCCATTACGCAAGCTTACAGAACACCACAGCTTTACAACTTGAATCCCACACTCCTTGTTTCATTGAATTGAAAAAGCTCCTTGGATGAAACATCTTCGGTTACAAATAAAGTCCAGTTATTTTGTCTTTAACTTTTTTGGGGGATTAAACATGCCAAGTTTTAACATTTGCATACCGTGCAAAATCTTAAACTCCACTCTAAGTTTCTGCTCTGACTATTAAAAAACTTTTACCAGTAAGTTTTTTTTTTACTACTGTTATCACATTCACTGGATCAAGAAGTTATTGTCTTTAATGTTCTTCCTGGATTTTGCCAGACATTCAGTGGCCAGGAGGAGGAGTTTGTATTTACTGTACATTTAATTTGATCTTATAACATTAAACACCATGAATCATAATTCTTATGTCCACATTCATTCTTAACTTTTAGTATGTCATTTGCTTGCGTGTCAGTGTTTATTCTAATTGAGATTGATGTAACCAAAATATGCCTAATCCCTTTTTACCTTGTAAATGTTGCACAAACTCTATTTTTCCTCTTCCACAGAGGAAATTGTCCTCTGTCTCTGCACCATGAGTCGACCAAACAAACGTTTGGATGTTCTGTGTTTCTTGCCAGTGGTTTAAGTGAAACACCTGATTCCATGTTGGAAACGTTCCACTGTCTGCAGAGCTTCCCCCAAACGGTCGGTGTCTTATTTTCACACAGCTTTTTGACAAAAAAAATAAATAAATTTATATATATATATACAGGTAGTCCCCGATTTACGAGCGCTCTGATCTGCGAGGTTCCAGACTTACGAGCTGCGAATTTTTGGAAAAAACGAAAAAAATACTGAGTTTTCATGTGTTTTTTCACTACAGTTAGTTAGTTAAGCATATAAACACACGTTTCCGATCATTTTTATGCACTCAAAAGTAGTTTTTAGATGAAAATAGAGTGTTTTTAGTCGCGCTAGCGAAAACCGTTCCAATTTACGAGCGGATTTCCGGATTTACGAGAGAAATGGCGGCCGTTCCAAATTACGAGATTTCCGGTTTACGAGCGCCTCGTTGTAACGGATCTCGCTCGTAAATCGGGGACTACCTGTATATATATATATATATATATATATATATATATATATATATATATATATATATATATATATATATACATATATATATATATATATATATATACGTATGTGTGTTATTTTATATTATTTTCAAAAAAGTTCATACTAAAAAAAGACTCAGTAGCTAAAAAGGCCAGAGCTTTTACTTGTGTTTAACACTATGGTATAAATTTATGTCAAAATCTACTTATCCATGAATACTTCTGTACTCAGCTGATATAAAAAAGAGTTTACTGTTATGTCTTAAGCATCTAATAAATGTGTATGTTTTAAGATGAAATCCAGATTTTTTTTTTTTAAACTAAAAGTCAACTCAAAGTTAGTGCTTACTGTGGTATTGCAGATTTATAATAAAGTATGCGTGACTGCAGTTATACTTCATTCAGTCCTGGCTCAGATTGTTGTTGAAGTTTGGTAAAAGTTTCCGAACATTGGAAATAACTAGTCAAAACTAATATGAGAGTTTATCTAAGCAACAACATACCAGATTGGTCGAGGCCCGGGTTAACAACAAACAACGCCGGTGCTGTTGACAAATGGAAATTGTGCTGCTGTTAGTCAAAGACCACGAGGAGGGAAACGTGTCAGGCGACAGAGGGAGAAGAGGAAAGTCAAGAATGTAGGACTGAGGGTCGCAACTCTAAATGTGGGGACAATGACAGGCAAAGGTAGAGAGCTGACTGAAATGATGCTGAGAAGAAAGGTAGATGTTTTGTGTGTCCAAGAGACCAAGTGGAATGGCAGCAAAGCTTGCAGCATTGGAGCAGGGTTCAAACTGTTTTACCATGGTGTGGATAGAAAGACAACAGAAGTAGGGGTGGTCCTGAGTTGTTATGCAAAGTTGGCAAAGAATGTAGTAGAGGTGAAAAGAGTGAAGTGATAGAGAATCCCCAGGGAGGAGAGAGTGGTGATCGGAGCAGACCTGAATGGACATGTTGGTGAAGGAAACAGAGGATGAGGAAGTGATGGGTAGGTTTGGTGTCAAGGAAAGAAACCAGGAAGGACAGATGGTGGTGGATTTTGCCAAGAGAATGGAAATGGCTGTAGTCAATACCTATTTCCAAAAGAGGGAGGAACATAGAGTGACCTATAAGAGTGGAGGAAGGAGTACGCAGGTCGACTACATTCTGTGTAGAAGAGGAAACCTGAGGGAGATTGGAGACTGTAAGGTTGTGGCAGGGGAGAGCGTGGCCAGACAGCATCGGATGGTTGTGTGTAGAATGACTGTTGTTGCGAAGAAGAGAAAAAGAGTAAAACCAGAGAAGAAGACCAAATGGTGGAAGCTAGAAAAGGAAGAATGTTGTGAGACGAGCTGTTAGAGGCTCTGGGTGGTAAGAAAACACTTCCAGATGACTGGGCTACTACAGTAACTGTAATTAGAGATAAAGGTAGGAAGGTACTTGGTGTGTCATCTGGACAGAGAATGGATGATAAGGAAACCTGGTGGTGGAATAGTGAAGTGCAGGAAGTTATTCAGGGAAAGAGGTTAACCAAGAAGAAATGTGACAGGGAGAGGGCTGAAGAGAGGAGACGGAAATATAAGGAGATGCAACGCAGAGCAAAGAGAGAGGTAGCAAAGGCAAATCAGAAGACATGTTGAGTTGTATGGGAGGCTGGACACTAAAGAGGGCAAGCAAGACTTGTACTGATTGGTGAAAGAGGGGGATCAGGCTGGAAAGGATGTGCAACAGGTTAGGCTTGTTAAAGACAGGAATGGCTGTCTCACAGTGACTGCGTTATGATGGATGATTGGATGAATGATGATGGATGGATGGATAGATAGATAATGAATGATGGATTATGGATGGATGAATGAAGGATAGATGATGGATGGATGGATTTGAGAAAAGCCTCACTTTAGAAACATAATTGCTCAAATTAAAGAATTGTGAAAGATGAAAATGAATTGTTTGAAGATAATTTTTTTAAAGACAGATCCTTTAAAGATGAACAGAACATAAAATGTGTTTAAATTAAAACTCTTGTCAAATTATCTCACTGTTAATCTGACGGTTTATGACCTCAAATCTACGTGCGGAGAAAGTGTTGATACAAATTCAGCTGCTCTGTCAGAACCAATCAGGATGTTTTGGGTCAAAATGTTTTTGTTTTTAATTCTTAAAAACGAGTTGAAACGTTTGAAACGAAGCCGATCAGCTCAGGAAGGACGACTCCGAGGAAACAGCAGCAAACTTTATTGACAACAAGACTTTGGTACAAAAAGGTGCTTTAACTGAGCTGCAGGTGGTCAGCATGCAGAGAGCGGACCAGGGACAGTGGACCAGGGAGAGCGGACCAGGGAGAGCAGGTGTTATAGTAGCTGAGAGTCGTACCAACACCCTCAGAGCTCCAACAGGTCAGGCCTCTTCTCTGCTTTAACTTCAGCATGCAGGGCGGCGGGCGACAGGCATTCCTCCACCCACATTATTCAAGACTCTTAACCCAGAACCGTTGGTTTTCAAACCGGGGCCGGGATTTAGGAGACCTGATCTGGAGCAGAATCAGGTCTCAGGTCAGCCCTGGACAAATAATCCTTCCACACATGCAGCAGCATTCACAACAAGGTCTCATGCAGGTCTGTGTGTCTCTCAGCTGTGAGACATGTCTCATCTCAAGGTGTCCCAGGAACAACCTCTGCAGGACAACATCTGCAGGACAACATCTGTAGGACATTGTCTGCAGGATATCATCTGTAGGACAACCTGAACACTTCATCAGAGCATGCAGATGTGTCTACACCGTGCCTGCATGCCTGGTGCATTTGTATCAACAATGAAGATGTCCTACTTAAAAACATCAGAGATCCAGCTGTGCAGGGACCAGATCCAGCTGTGCAGGGACCAGAACTTTAAAAGCAGAAGCTGTTCTGGGACACAGAACCGTCTCGTTTCAGTAAACCTCAGAGCGGGTCCTGGATGTTGGACTCACACTGACTCAGCTGAACTCTTAGCACACAGTCACAGGTCAACACGGAGGAAGTTGTCGAGCTGTCGCCATGGAAACGGGTTCTTCAACAGGTTAATCCAACATGGCCGTCCACACAGATCCATTTGTGCTGGCTGGAACCTTAAACTTCTGGAGGATTTAATATAAACCTCTTTAAGGTTTAGATTAAATCTTTACGCTTTAAGTGGAAACAGGAAAGTAAAACCTGCAAAATAAGAGTCTGGTTCTGTCATAGCTCATCAAAATAAAATAAAAACCTTTTAAGCATTAAAGTCACGTGTGTGTTTCTGTCAGCTTCTATAAAACATTTGGAGACATTTTGGACACTCCCTACCTGTGAGACACCGCCTTCAGTTTATATTCATCAGATCGATCCATAAGATGGTAATTATTATAAATCAGCCATATTTGTATGAATGCTTATTAAGCATTCGTGCTTTTTGGTTTTGGTGCAACTTTGCCTTTTTGAAATATTTAGCATTTTCTGCCACTTTGTCCTCAAATAAAATTAACCGAGTTCAATTGACATCCTTCAGATCTTTAGATATGTTTACCTTTTACTGCTTCTTTCACATTTTGTTCTGCTTCAGCTTCTTTGTGCAAATTTTAACTTTTTTCCATCTACTTTCAGCTAATTTCAGCTGTTCTGTGCTCTTTTCAGATTCTTTTTCTAACATCATTTTTGTGCTTCTAACTTTTCTGCCAATTTCAGCTTGTTGTGTTCCTTTCAGCTTGTTTATGCACATTTCATGTTTTTCTGTTATTTCAGCTACTATTTTAGCTTGCTCAGCTAATTCCACATTTTTTTGCACTTGTTTGAACTTTTTCAGCCGAATTCAGCAAAAATATGCTCTCTCTACTTCCTTCTGGTAACTTAAGCTTCTTTTTGCTTTTTTAGTTACTTTTCACTTTTCAGCATTTTTATTTTTGGTTGCTAATTTCAGCTTTTTTCAGCTAATTCCCATTTTTTGGTGCACATTTTTGCTTCTTTCAGCCTAATTAGACAAACATGTTCTTTCTACTTTCTTCTGTTAATTGAAGCTTGTTCTAACTTTTCTGCTACTTTTTAGCATTTTGTAGCTAATTTTAGCTGTTTTCTGATCAATTCAAAATTTCCACGGTAATTTCTGCTATTTTCAGCCTAATTAACTTCTTTATGTTAATTTCAGCTTGCTGTGCTTCTTTCAGCATATTTCTGCAAGTTTCACCCTTTTCAACTATTTCAGCTACTATTTTGCTGTATTTTTGCCAAATTTAGCTTTTTTCTGCTAAATCCACATCTTTCAGCTAATTTTAGCTCCTTCCACTTCCTTCTACTAGCTTAAGCTTCTTTCTGCCTTTTCAGCTATTGTTTTTTGCTAATTTCAGATTTTTCGGCTAATTTCCTATAATTTATGTGCCCATTTCTGCTTATTTATTCCTAAATCAGCAAATATGTGTTCTTTCTGCTTTTTTCTGCTAACTTGGGCTTGTTCTTGCATTTCAGCTTCATTTCAGTATGATTTTTCAGCTCATTTCAGCTGTTTTTCAGCAGGTTATGCAAAAAGCATTTGCACTGCATTTTCACAGGAAATGTTTCTCTAGTTACAACTGAAACTGTGACACTTGAACCTAAAATAACTTTAAGATCAGCATTATTTAGTGTTTGGCGAGTACAGGTTTGCTGGAGGTTTGATTCCCTAACATTCGGAGTGTGTGTGTGCTGATGTGTTCCTCTGACCAGCGTCTGACCAATCAACGCTCAGCAGATGTTTGACAGGAAACGATCCTCAGCTCCTCTCTCGGGAAGACCTGAATCAGTTTTTGCTCTCAGCTCATCATGAATGTAAACGTGTCAGTTGGACCCACCCCAACCCGACCCCCAGCCGTCCTTTCTGCACTTGTTAACCTGCAGAACAAGCTGTAGGTAGAGTCATCTGTATAAAACATGGCGTCCGGCCCGGCGAGCGGCGTTACGCCTCCAGCAGGACGTGCCAGCGGCAGACCTGCTGTCCTCGACCCTCCTTCATGTCCTGCCAGTGGAGCTGCTCCTCCTCGCCGCTGCTGTTCTGACCCAGCGCCACCCAGCCCACCATCTCTTTGCGCTTCATGCTGCGGCGGTTGTAGATGGAGAGCAGCAGCGTGACGTCCGACAGCTGAAAGAGCGCCACCTGGAACACGAAGGTCTCCTTGTAGACCGGGTTGGGCTGGCCACGGCGCATCGACGTCTTACACCGGGAGATCTCCTGACCCATGGAGTTCAGCAGGGTCAGCCGCCCGTAGGTGTCTGCACGGAGGAGGAGGAGTTTGTTAATGAACACAATAACGAGAGAAACTGCATTTCCTGTGAAAGTGCAGTGCAAATGCTTATTACAGGAAAAACTTGCTGAAAAACAGCTGAAATTAGCTTAAAAACATTATGAAATGTAGCAGAAATGGAGGAACAAGCCTAAATTAGCAGCAGCAGAAAGAACACATATTTTCTGAATTAGAAAATGACCTCTGAATGAGCAGAAATTAGCAGAAAAAAAAGCTTAAAAAAGCTGAAATTTGAAAAAAAAAATTGCTGAAAAGGAGCTGAAAAAAGAGAAAAAAGCTTAAACTACAGAAGTAAGAGGAAAGAGCTGAAATGACCTAGTAAAACATGTGGAATTACCTGCAAAAGCTAAAAAAATGGCATCAAAAGAGCTAAATAGTAGCTGAAAGAGCAAAAAAAGCTGAAGCTAGCAGAAAAAAGCTGAAAGAAGCACAACAAGCTGAAATTAACATAATAAATAAATTAGGCTGAAATTAGCAGAAATTACCATAACATTTTTGAATTTATCCAACAACAGCTGAAATTACCTAAAAATGCTAAAAAAAAAATAAAAAAAAAGAGTAGCTGAAAAGGTAGAACAAGCTTACATTAGCATAAGAAAGTAGAACGAACACGTTTGCCCAATTAGGCTGAAACAAAACTGAGCACCGAAAGTGGAAACTATCTGAAAAAAGTTGAAATTGGCTAAAAACAGCTGAAAAGTAGCGAAAAATGCAGAAAGAAGCTGAAATTACAAGAAGGAAATGGAGAATTGCCACATTAGGCTGAAAAAAGTTTAAATGAATGCAAAAAATGTGGACTTAGGTGAAAAAGCTTAAATTTGCATAAAACAGCCAAATGCTGAAATAGCTGAAAAAGCTGAAACTTGCGGAAATAAGCTGAAAGGAGCATAACAAGCTGGAATTAGCAGAAATAAATTAGAATAAGCACAAAAATGTTGTAGTTAGCTGAAAGAATCTAAAAGGAGCAGAAAACAGTTGGGAAAAAACAGCTGAAATCAGATGAAAGTAGCTGGAAAAAAGTTTAAATTTGCACAAGGAAGCTGAAAGAAGCTGAAGCAGAACAAAAAGTGAAAGGAGCAGTAAAAGGCTGTAAAGAGATCTGAAAGATGTAAAATGAGCTCAATTCATTTTCTGTGAGAAAAAAAAATAACAGAAAAGGCTAAATATTTCAAAAAGCTAAAGTTGCACCAATACCAAAAGTCATAGCTGGATTGTCCTGAAAGAGCCGAACGTTTTGATTTATGATTTGTTGAAATAGATTGACGACTGTGGGATGAGACTGCTTCATAATTCACACAGTACTCGTTTCTCTCGGACCATAAAAATACAGTACATGTACACTGTTTGGTTTCTTTAAAAAAACGTCCCGGCAGCAGCTGGACAGAGGACTTCAGGGCTGAAGAGGTGAACGTATCGGTTTGGTGCTACAGCTGTTTGTTCACTGATGGATCAGGAAATGTGTGAAACTTCAAGGTTTCTTCATGGAAATAATGCGAGGGTGCAGGTCTTTCTCTGACTAAACAGGGTCCAGAGAACCCTCAGAACCAAGCCTGGTACCCATCAGCTGCTGCACGGCTGAACTGCAGGAATATTTGGACCTCCAAACAATCTGCGTTTGTGTTTTTATCTGAATAAAGTTTTAAACTGACTCGTAACTATAAACATTACAACAGTCGTCTCTGTGGGGATTCAAATGGACCGGTTCCGTCAGACCAGTGTTGCCACAGAGACATCAAATCATCGTATTTTGAGGGAAATTATCGTACACCCGTCATAATCAAAATAACAAGTATGCACTATAGTCACTCTATTGTTGAATAGCGTCTAACAGGCACTCACAGCTGTGTGGCGTCAGTACGGGTGAACCATAGACAATAATACGTATTAATGTATGTGGTGGGAGCTAATGAGGCCCCCCTTCTTCTTCTTGTTTTGTTTTATGGCGGTTGGCATTACCACCACCCATTGAGCTGGAGTGTGGACAGGAGATAAACAGAAGAAAAAAAAACAAATTCTGTAAAAATAATTTAATAACTCAATTAAATTCTTTCTATTAAGTTTGTATTTTTCAAGAAAATAATAACTTGATATTTAACTTTACTGATATCACTACTAAAAACATCCCTAATTGTAAATTTAATATTCATTTTATTTATTTATTTTTGGAAATGAATTCTTTCTGTTTCATACCTTGGACATTCCATAAAGACATGTTGAACCTTTTCAGGGAGATCACTGGTGCACATGTCACATAGTTCTGTTGCAGGATTTCCACTTATTTTAAGAGATTTATTAAGGTCCGTGTGTCCTGTTCTAATGAGAGTAAGTTCCTGTTTCTTCCTGCTTTCCTTGTATACTGTATCCCACGTTTTTATGAATGTTGTGTAAATGTCTTCCTGTATCAGTAATGTCCCAGGTTTCCTGCCATATTTTCTTAATACGTATATTTATTCATTATTATTTAACATTCAACTTTACATAAATGTTCACTCATTTTCATCACTTCTTCTTCTAGACCGGTGTCACACGGCTCTGCTTCTTATTTTCTAACTCATGGGGCGGGTGCAGCGGACTATTCAGCCAATCATGGCCGTTGTTCTGAGGCAAACGCATGCACGTCACTCTTAGGTCACATTTAGAAAAGCACGATTGGCTGGAAGTTCAAGATGCATTCAGGGTTCACAAAAATCTCCGACAGACAGTTGCGACAGGCTGATGACAACCGATTACAACTACACGTTCACGGAATGGTCAAATTATCGTATTTTTGGCCTTTTTCGGGATTATTGATCGTACATCGTACAAAGGGCAAAACTGTCGTACAAATATGATAATTATCGTACACCTGGCAACACTGGCTACGGTTCTAAGGGGTGAGGAGTTCTGTGTCTGTGGGTGTGGGTGTGAGCGCCCCCTGCAGACCTGGAGGCCGGTTGGTTGCCAGGTTCCTGAAATGACTTCCTTTGACGAGCTCCACAGACATGCGTCCCGTGGTGGCGTTGTAGGTCAGGCCGACCAGCAGCTCGGGGACGCCGCCGTGGGTCAGGGACTGAGTGGACGAGGCGCTGTCGCTCTGAGACACGGTGGACAAACTCAGCTGGGAGTCCAGACTCTGCGGAGACACACACAGATTGAAGCAGGTGCACAATTGTCTCAGGGTCCACCTGAGTCCACCGGTCCTACCTTCAGGTTGCTGCGAGGTTCAAGAACCAGCGTGGTCTCCATCGTCCCCCCGTCTAGGTCCAGCCCGGCGAGACGCAGCACCTTCTCCCCCATCATCCTCTCGCGGGACATCCGTCCTCCGAGCGCGTACAGCCGGAACCGGACGGCGGACGTCCGCAGGTCGGAGGGCTCCAGGCACGAGAAGCGGACCGTCTCGGCGAAGCGCGGCTCCGAGCCTCTCTGCACCGACGTCTTGTGGCGCTGCTTCTTGGACGGCAGCAGGACCGTGTGCACCTGCCAGGAGTCCATGCCGCTGCGGGCCTTGTCGGGAAGGTTGCGAGCGGCGATCACCGTGACCAGCAGCCTCTCCGAGTCGGGCCGGTACTCCAGAGACAGGTCCAGGTCCCCGCATTTAGAGATGGGGGTTCGAGGCTGAGAGGCGACGTCATCGAGGGCAGGTGCTTTCAGCTGCAACACAAGTGAACACACTTCATCAGAACATGGAAGCAGCACTGAAGGAATGCATATCGCCCGCCACCTGGACCGCCATGTTCTCAGGGCTTCTCCGAACCATCAACTTTAAAGATGGCCGACGCCTCTCCTCCTCCACCTGTTGTTCAGAACTGAAGCTAAAATGTCAGTTTTCTTTGGGAGCCGCCATACAGTGCATTTGGACAATCAGGATGTAGGCGGTTCCCTCAAATAGCTCCGCCTTTCAGCCTGCCCTCACAACTGGCTAACTGAGCTGTCAATCACAGACTGTGAGGCTTAAAGGTCCACTGACATGAAGTTTGAACTATGCATAAAATTGCTCTACATATATATGTTGTATTATTCAACTATGTTCGTTTGTACAAGCAAAATGATCAATCAATTTAATTTTGATTTAAAAGTGATTTTAAACTTCGCGCCGTGTTTATTCACGGGAAATCCGATTACACGCGAATGTAACATCCGTGACATAGTATTGGGCTCTGGTATGCTTTTACACATTAATGGCGGACAATTTAAAGCCAGACGAATTTAGCAATCTATGTGAAGATTTGAGCTATTTGTCTTCAGTTTGGGAAGCAGAAAATAGTTGGGGTGATGGAACAAGAAACAGCAGGATCTAATTTAGGTCTGCAGCCGTATGAGACTTACCGTTCAGGTGGAGCGAGGGGGGGTCTGAGTGGTGCAGCTTTGTTTATTCCATTTTTGATGAAGGTCTTACATCTTTTGGGAAAGTGAAAAGGCTCACTTGTTCACTGATGATATTAGAACACCCAATGTGACACAACATAACGGCATTTTTCAANACACAACATAACGGCATTTTTCAAGTTAAAAAAAGGGGGTCTGCAGACAGACGCAGACTGCCTCTGCCCAATGTTGCATTTGCGTGTAATCAGATCTCCCGTGAATAAACACGGCGTAAAGTTTAAAATCACTTTTCAATCAAAATCAAATTGATTTATCATTTTGCTTGTACAAACGAACATAGTTGAATAATACAACATATATATGTAGAGCAATTTTATGCATAGTAAAAAAAAAATCATGTCAGTGGACCTTTAAAGAACTCGTTAAACTGAATTTATTAAAAATAAAATTATTTAAATTGACAGCAGCAAAGTACGAGCTACGAGAATCGTTCTTATACTATATTTTAAATAATCATTTACTTCAGTCAGGATAAAGTCCCATTGGTTAACATGTAGGGGGCGGGGCTTGAACGTTGACCTCTGCAGGCTGCTTTTGAAGCTGAGCTGAGACAAGTTTTCACCTGAACCCACCTCGTGGTCCTCGAGGCCTGTGTGTGTGTGTGTGTCTGTGTGTGTTAGAGTGTGTGGTAATGTATGTCTGTGTGAGTGTGTGTTAGTGTGTCTATGTGTGTGTGTGTGTGTGTGTGTTTGTTTTAGTGTGTGTGTTTTAGTGTGTGTGTGTGTGTTTATGCGTGTGTGTATGTTTTAGTGTGTGTGTTTTAGTATGTGTGTGTGTGTGTTTTGGTGTGTGTGTGTGTTTGTGTGTGTGTGTGTGTGTTGCACAGTGTTTACACTCGTGTGTAAATTCTGTTTTCATATTTCCTCCAGTCAGGAAGTGAACCAGAGTAAATCCTGACAGTCGGGTTTAGAGCGGCCCGTCTGGGCCCGGTTCACTGGTTCTGGGTCTCGGCTGTTGGTGTCAAACTGGGAACACGAGGGAGTTTCCAGAATGTTTCCCAACTTTCTTGAAGTTCTGCGTTTCCTCAGACGGGTCTTTGGACCTCGCTCGGTGCTGATCAGAACTTTTCGCCCTCTCAGTTCACCTTCAGTAACTCTGTGGCAACAAAACAACGTGCACGACAACAAAACAACGTGCACAACAACAAAACAACGTGCACGGCAACAAAACAACGTGCACGACAACAAAACAACGTGCACGACAACAAAACAACGTGCACGACAACAAAACAACGTGCACGACAACAAAACAACGTGCACGGCAACAAAACAACGTGCACGACAACAAAACAACGTGCACGACAACAAAACAACGTGCACGACAACAAAACAACGTGCACGACAACAAAACAACGTGCACGACAACAAAACAACGTGCACAACAACAAAACAACGTGCACGACAACAAAACAACGTGCACGACAACAAAACAACGTGCACGACAACAAAACAACGTGCACGGCAACAAAACAACGTGCACGACAACAAAACAACGTGCACGACAACAAAACAACGTGCACGACAACAAAACAACGTGCACGGCAACAAAACAACGTGCACGACAACAAAACAACGTGCACGACAACAAAACAACGTGCACGACAACAAAACAACGTGCACGACAACAAAACAACGTGCACGACAACAAAACAACGTGCACGACAACAAAACAACGTGCACGACAACAAAACAACGTGCACGACAACAAAACAACGTGCACGACAACAAAACAACGTGCACGACAACAAAACAACGTGCACGACAACAAAACAACGTGCACGACAACAAAACAACGTGCACGACAACAAAACAACGTGCACGACAACAAAACAACGTGCACGACAACAAAACAACGTGCACGACAACAAAACAACGTGCACGACAACAAAACAACGTGCACGACAACAAAACAACGTGCACGGCAACAAAACAACGTGCACGACAACAAAACAACGTGCACAAACAACGTGCACGACAACAAAACAACGTGCACGACAACAAAACAACGTGCACGGCAACAAAACAACGTGCACGACAACAAAACAACGTGCACGACAACAAAACAACGTGCACGACAACAAAACAACGTGCACGGCAACAAAACAACGTGCACGACAACAAAACAACGTGCACGGCAACAAAACAACGTGCACGACAACAAAACAACGTGCACGACAACGTGCACGACAACAAAACAACGTGCACGACAACAAAACAACGTGCACGACAACAAAACAACGTGCACGGCAACAAAACAACGTGCACGACAACAAAACAACGTGCACGACAACAAAACAACGTGCACGACAACAAAACAACGTGCACGACAACAAAACAACGTGCACGGCAACAAAACAACGTGCACGACAACAAAACAACGTGCACGACAACAAAACAACGTGCACGACAACAAAACAACGTGCACGACAACAAAACAACGTGCACGACAACAAAACAACGTGCACGACAACAAAACAACGTGCACGACAACAAAACAACGTGCACGACAACAAAACAACGTGCACAACAACAAAACAACGTGCACGGCAACAAAACAACGTGCACGGCCCAGAACACGGTTCTGTGGGTGCATCAAACATCAAACCCAGACGAGGAAAAGTTCTGTGAAAGCCCGGCCCAACTGAAGGAGCTTCAGAGTGACTGGTACCTCTGAGCCGTCTGCAGCACCGTCCTGGTTCTGGTCCAGAGAGTCCTCTGCTCCCTCGCTGCCGTCCGCAGCCTGCCGGCTCAGACTGGGACTGTCCCCGGTTCTGGACGCTGGGACGTCTGTGGGTTTGTCCAGAGACGGCGTGGACGTCCTCACGGTCTTCTCCTCCAGAACACAGAGCGGGTCCAGGAACACCCGCCGGTCCGGCGCCTCCATCTCTGCAGGAAGGAAGCAGCAGAACTTTAGCAGCTGGATGTCTGTGGTTCTGATCGGACCTCAGAGGCTGACAGGTCCAACTGGTTTCACTGTGGTCACACGTCTCCGGTGCAAACGGGCCCCAGGTAAGAGATTTGACCCGACCCCAGGACCTGGCTACAGAACTTCTGTCCTGGATCAGAACCACCATGGATCTGTTGCGTGTATAACTGAGCCCACCGAGTCCTTCCTCTGGACCCGAACCGAACCCTAAGACTGGGTTTAAGCAGCAGAACCCTCCTCATCCTTCTGTGGACATGCAGGTCCTGTTTCTGTTTTAATGATGAGACGTCACCATGGCAACGGGTCCAGGTGACTCAACTCCCCGTGTGTTAGTGGGTCAGCGTGCTCGTCTGGATCAGGGGTCTGCAACCTTTATAATCAAAGGAGCCATTTTTACACCTTCATTCACTAAATTCAATGTGTCCAGAGCCGTAGCAACCTGCTACAACCGTTATCAACTGGTGGCCCATGGACCACTTTAAGTTTGTTGGACGGAAACGTTTGTGGCCAGTAGGGTTGACATTATAAAGCTAAAAATATCTAATGTTTTTTTTCTTCTTTTTTTACATTTATTGATATTATTACAATTTAAGACAAATGGAAAGACCAGATTCTTGTAAAGAGGTGGGAACGTTTTTTTAATTAAAAAACAAAAACTAAGAGCTATGCATTTATTTTAGTTTTTGTGGAAAAAATAATTAAGTATAGAAATAAAGCAAAACGCTAAAGTGAGTACCGTATTTTCTAGAATATAGGTCGCACCTGAATATATGTCGCATGTCCAATTATTGCCAAAGAATTGGAAAAATCCATATATAGGTCGCACCTGAATATAGGTCGCACCTACGTCAAAATGTGGACCGTGTTTAGCTCTGCTGCAAATGTCTGCCACAGGAGCGCACAGCAAGGCTTTTAAGAAGATTAACACTTAAAAACAATTATTTGTTTGATAAAAATTATAGCAAATATGTGTCTGAGCTGAACTTTTCTTTAATAAATGAATAATTTTAGCAGGATAAACACCTAAAAAATATATATTTGTTAGCTGACATTATTGTAAGAGTGTGTCTCAGTTTAATTTTTGTTAATAAATGATTACAAATCAGCTTATTTTATAAAAAGCCATAAATAGGTCGCACCTGAATATAGGTCGCAGGGCATGCAAAAATGATAAAAAGGTGTGACCTATATTCCGTAAAATACGGTATTTGTCAAAGAAATAACATGAAAACAACTAAAACTAGTACTTTGTGTTGTTGTTTGTATAGCAACCAATAAACTTCAGTTTTATGTTACTTTTAGTCAAAGCTTGAAAGAGCCGGAACCAAACAGCCGCATGTGGCTCTAGAGCCGCAGGTTGCAGACCCCTGGTCTGGATGTTCTGATTCTGCTCCGCCTACTGGAGACAGCCGGACTCTGAGGTTCCCCAACAATCACCAGCTGCAGCTTTCAGACAAACAAACAAACAAACAAACAAATAAACAAACTTCCTACAGAGATGACAGACAAAACAAACAAACAAATTACCTACTTCCTGTACAGCTGCCAGACAAAACAAACAAACAAACTTCCTGCAGAGATGAAGACAAAACAAACAAACAAACTTCCTGCCAGACAAAACAAACAAACAAACTTCCTGCAGAGATGAAGACAAAACAAACAAACAAACAAACATACTTTTTCCTGCACAGCTGCCAGACAACATAAACAAACAAACTTCCTGCTTCCTGCCAGACAAAACAAACAAAGAAACAAACATCCTTTTTCCTACACAGCTAACAGACAACATAAACAAACAAACTTCCTGCCAGACAAAACAAACAAACAAACATCCTTTTTCCTACCAGACAAAACAAGCAAACAAACAAACAAGCTTCCTGCGCAGCTTTTGTAGCCGGTTTACTTCCTGTTTGTCCAAACAGGGACCGGGTGTGGACCTCAGTCTCTGTGATTTTTGGATCTGGTTCTGGTATGACTCTGGAAACTTAACAGGAAGTATCCGATCATTCTCAATCAGTTCATCTGGACAGTTTCTTTTTAGTAGAAACGTTTCACCCTCACGCCAGAGGGCTTCGTCAGTCAGAGTAGTCCCAGCACACTGAAGTTACCCCACCAAGTAAACAACTTAAGTGGACCAACCAGTTTGCTGTAGCCAAGATGGTTTCTGGAGGCTGTCCTGTCCCTCGTCGACTCCTCCCAGGCAGGCAGCCATGTCCAAAGTGGTTCAAGACAAGAAAGTTCATGCTCAATAGTCCAGGTATCAAATCCGATCATTCTCAATCAGTTCATCTGGACAGTTTCTTTTTAGTAGAAACGTTAACGTCTGGACGTTTCTACTAAAAAGAAACTGTCCAGATGAACTGATTGAGAATGATCGGATTTGATACCTGGACTATTGAGCATGAACTTTCTTAACAGGAAGTAGTTGAGTCTTCAGGTGACCCGGCAGGGACAGGTGGGACCTGGACTCAGCCCTGGGAGGGGACAACATGAGGACACTTTAGTCTGGGGGGTACCTTCACAGTCCGAGAGTTCGGTGCTGCCCTCCTCCTGGTCTGACAGGCGGGCGAACTTGTGGCGCCGTCCCAGCTGCAGCTGAGCTTTGTGGGAAACCTCCACACCAGCGTAGGCGGCCGCGGAGCGAAAACTCTGCGAGCGGGACACGGAGATCTCGAACTGCTTCAGGACCTGGTCTTCGCTGTCGGAGGAACTGGTGGCGTCCTCGTCTTCATCACCGTAACTGCTCACTGGAAGGAGGAAGAGAGGGGAGAACTGAGGGCCCGACAGACAGGAGGAACACCGGGAGAAGTTCTGGAGAGGAAACGGAAGGATGGAGCAACAAGACCCCACTGTCAGCTTCAATCTCACTGCTGTCCGTCTGGATAATATCAAATTACAGGTAGTCCTCGATTTACGGCACTCCGACTTTACGAACGCATCATATTAATAAAATTATGAAATTTTTAAAAAAGAAGAAGAAGAAAAAATATTTTTTTTGTGTGTTTAAATGTTCTTGATTTCATGTGTACAGCACTTTGTTGCAGCTGTGGTTGTTTTAAATGGCTTTATAAATAAAGTATTATTAGTATTATTATTTTTATTATTATTTTTAAGCCGATTTATGCAGTTTCCGACAGTTTTCGGCAGTCAGTTTTTGGCAGTGCCCGCCAGTTTAGCCTTAGCCAGTTAGCTCCGGCTTCGACAGCCGGCTTCGGACGGACCGTGTCCGATCAGAGGTTGCTACGCTCGGATACATGATCGGGAGCTGAACGACGGTTTTGCGGAGGGACGGATGGATGAAGGAAAACGACGCTGTTGACCACGTGAAGCAGCAGACAGCGAGCCGGACCAGAGTAGCAACGAGCTAACATTCTAACAAGCCTTGCTGTAGGATGGACGGGTGGATGCTAACGCCCCACCGGGGACACAGAGCTGATGGGCGGCGGCCGGGAGCTCGCCTCAATGTCCGTCTGGCAGCTCAGATGTTGGATGGACACTGAGCTAACAGGCTAAAACGCGGACAAACAGCTACGGCAGCCTTGGAGGGGCTAACGCTAACGGGCGCAGCTAATGGCGGGGCTAACATGCTAACGCGGCGCAGCTTGTTTTGGATGGACGCCGCGGAGAAACGGCTCTCAGTAAGTTATTAACTCTTTTTTTGGCTCCAAATGTATGGAGTTAACATGCTAACAGTCCTTCCTGTAAACTGTTTGGACCACGTGAATCAGCACGAAGCTGCAGAGCTCGGACGTGAAACGAGCTAACATGCAAAAAGACGGAGACAGGCTTGACCAGCTCAAAGTAAGAAATTAACTTTTTTTTTTGTCTCCAAATGTACTGTATGTGTTTTTGGATAATTGTGTAAGGTACTGTGTTAGGATAGGCGAAGTGCTTGGTAACTTGGTAACTGTTTTGTACCGTACATGTACGTGTATAAGTGGCGGCTACTTCCGACTTACGGCAATTTTAGAGTTACGAACGGCCGCATGGAACGGAACTCGTTCGTAAGTCGGGAATATCTGTATAATCAAATAAACGACAACAGATTACCGATTAAAACTGAAAAACTTTCACATTAAAGGTGTCCTTTCTGATGGAAGAACAGTTCTTCTCTTATTTTCACATTTTTTCACGAGTTCAGCAGAAATTAAATTAAAAATGGAAGAAATTGTGTTTTTGTGTCAGACTGCTGGTACTGAAGTGAGTAAATTTCACATTTCAGCCTTTAATCTGTTAAAGACAGAACACTGAGAGAAAAAGAAGAATCTTCAGCTGAGGACCTGTACGCAGAGAGCCGTGGTGCCATCTTCTGGAAAGAACCGTTTATTTCTGAGTCCACGACCCATAGAATCATCAAATCTGGTTCTACAGAATGAAGCTGCAGTGGTGTGAACATGGAGACAGCAGCAGTATGAGAAAAATGTTTTATTTTTGTTTACACCGGGTTCCAGCACCATGTGCTGATGTTCTGACTCAGAAGTCAGAACCATCTTTATGTTCTCAAATGAATCAGTGAACTTCCTCTGCTGAGGAACACAGGCAGGACTAACAAAGGAAAACCTTTGAAGCCTCCCAGTAACCCGAAGAGTTTTTGATCAGAACGTTTCACAGGAAACTGGTTCCCATAGGCAGAGATCTCTCTGGTCCCTTTCCACCTCGTGTTGTTGTTCTTGTGTTGTGCGGGAGTTGTGGTCCCGCCTACAACTCCCGCACAACACAAGTTCTGTGTTAAGAGAGGTGGAAAGAGAAGGTATGGAGACGCCGCTAATGTCGAACCGGTTAACACCATAGACTTAATATGCCTGTGGTTAACACAAACTCCTTTTTTATTTTATTTATCCAATAAAAAAAAAAAAGTAAAATAAGTTCAACCAGGTCAGGATCGAACCTGGGTCGTTGGAGCGGAAAGCAGACGCGCTTTCCATTGTGCTACTGAGGCATGTGGCTTTTTGCAGGTCTACTATATATTTAAAGGAACCGCCCCTCCTAAAATACTGGCTACACGAATGCTACATCTATACATACGTATCACGTTATTACTACATAGTATCACGTTTTTACTACATAGTATCACGTTATTACTACATACGTATCACGTTTTTACTACATAGTATCACGTTATTACTACATAGTATCACGTTTTTACTACATACGTATCACGTGATTACTACATAAGCTCCCAATTTTTTTTTTCATGTTTGACTGCAATACGCTTCCGTAATATTCTTATCTATGTTTGTCTAAAACAGGTCTCTCTTGAAAACGAGTCCTCGTGACTCAACCTGTATACATAAAAGTTAAATAAAATGAGGGGGACATAACGCTGGACCAGAACTTCTTCCTTCTTTATTTTTTGGCGTTGATAAAACACACTCTGAGGTGATGCTCGTGGACCTAAAGTTAAAAAAAGCAAAGTCTCTCAGCTCAGAAGGTTCTGTGAGTTCTGCAGACGGTTTCTTTAGCAGCTCCTGCCTGGTGGAGAGATGAGGCTTCAGCTGGAGGAGTCACAGAGTCAGGATAGTTGGATAGCAACAGCTGAACGGGTGACGTGCCGGTGGAGCCGTCGCCCCCTCGTCTCCGCACCGCAACTCGTCGGACATCCATCAGCGTTCGCCATGGTTACCTGCAGAGCAGCGAGGAGGCTGCTCTCTGAGTGGGCGAGCGGTTCTGAACGTCTCTTCACAGAGCAGGTAGATAAAACTGATAACAGGCCGAGAGCCACGGGGGGCATCATCCGCAGGTCCACGGTTTCCCAGAAAAACATCATTTTATTCTGTTTCTCTTCTTTCCACAGCTGTATGCTGTTTTGTTGATTTAATCTTTGAGTTTCAGGTTTGAACCAAAAACACAGCCTGGGTCATGAAGATCAGATTCACTCAGACGCTTAAAGATCTATTCAAACAGATCTGTTTCTGAGAGATTCAACAAGAAAACTTTGAAGATTATTTGAACGTGAATTTGTACTAAATCGTGCAAACCGGCTCAGATATGCTGCTGGAGGTTCTACAAGGTCTTTTAACTTGACAAGGCCTGTTAACTTCCTGTTAGTGATCATGATCGACTGCATCTGGTTATTTCTCTTTGTCACTATGAAAACTCTGTGTGACAGCACTCATTGGATTGAAGGATACTCTAATGTCCCCCTTAGATGGAAATGAACTGCTCCACCCACCAAGACTCAAGTCTGCCCTGAACTGGAACCTGAACACCAGAGTCCCTGTCAACCCTAGTCCCTGTCCATAGTGAGGACAGTTCTAGATCACCATGGACTAAGAGGACCAAGGAAGAAGCTCCAAAACCTTCAAGCTGTCCACATGGACAAGACAAATGTCTTCTGGGGTAAGTTTTAGTGGTCAGACAAGACATAGACTGAGCTGTTTTAACCCAAAGACAAGAAGGACATTTGGAGGACTCAAGGTGAGGCGTTCAG
>JBBPBX010013235.1:0-20825 GCA_038048925.1 Garcialebias charrua | reverse complement strand
GAACTGGTCACTGATTGGACAAACCATCAGAACTGGTCTCTGATTGGGTAAACCTTCAGAACTGGTCTCTGATTGGACAAACCATCAGAACTGGTCACTGATTGGATA
Source organism: Garcialebias charrua (assembly GCA_038048925.1). Lineage (NCBI taxonomy): Eukaryota > Metazoa > Chordata > Actinopteri > Cyprinodontiformes > Rivulidae > Garcialebias > Garcialebias charrua. Next base: position 20,717 of record JBBPBX010013235.1, on the reverse strand, counting down.
AACCATCAGAACTGGACTCTGATTGGATAAACCATCAGAACTGGTCACTGATTGGATAAACCATCAGAACTGGTCTCTGATTGGATAAACCATCCGAACTTGTCACTGATTGGACAAACCATCAGAACTGGTCTCTGATTGGATAGAACTGGTCTTTGACATCAGACTAGCATTTAGCTTCTGGACTGACTCCCAAAGCACCAACCTCTGCCTGACTGAAAAGTTCTGGACTCTGAATTCAAGCAGGTTCTGTAATCAGGAAACCATCAAGTTTAACCGAACAGAAGAAGAAGAAGAAGAAGAGTAGTCATGTATAATCCAGAACTCTGTCAAAACCTTGAACAATTTTAAACTTAAAATGATAAGAAAACAGAAAAAAAGGTTTAACAACACATTCTTCCAGATTACGAGGAAACTGGTCCAGCTCCAGAACGTTGAAAAGAAAAAGCCGATATTTTATCTTCTTCTTGTCTTCATTTCTTCTCTATATCAAAGATAATTTAGAAGATAGATAGAAGTTTCTGAGTCCGTTTCTGACTAAAATGAGGCGTTCAGGGACAGTCTGACTGGATCGGGGGTCCTAAAAGCCCTTACCTTGTGCTGCGATGCTCCAGTAAGAGATGGAGTTGTTACAGTGAGACTCCAAACAGGATGTGTTGTTTGATCAGAACATACCTGAGGCTTCACCTGCTGCAGGTGAGCCATGAACAAATGTTTGCTCACGCTGTGACTCCCAGTCTCCTTTGACATGAAGCAGAGGAGGAAATCAGCAGGACATTTTGGAGAGGCTTTCATTTTACTTCACTTTGCTTTTAAATGCAAGTACAAAGTTTTCTGAGGATTGCAGTTTCAAAGTAACGCTCCTAAAGGTTGAAGCCATGTTTGTGTGATGTTCACCCAAATCTCTAGTAAACACCTAAAGGAAGAATGGAATGCACTCAAAGTTTTATTCAGCCTTTGGTCATCTTCATGCTGGGTGCTCTTACAGTTTACCAAGTGGGTGGAAAGAAAAGTTTGACTTGATCACATAAACAGAGAAAAAAGCTAAAAACGAACTAGCTGCATCCATATGAATAGATTTTTCTGCTTTCTTCAAGGTTTTGCATTCAGTTTGTAGCTGACTCACACAACTCTCTCTCTCTCTCGTGCATTCACAATCACAGACAAACACAAACTCACCCACAATCCACTTCTGTTATTTAACAGGGTTTGGTACGTATCTTAATACAAGGATCAAAGTTCTGTCTATACCTTGGGGTGAAGGTCATTTTCGATACGTACCTCAATATGAGGGTCATGGTTTGGGACGAATCTTAATACAAGGGGGGGTCATAAAATACTAGATAGCTTCCTCTATTCATTTTGCAGCACTTAGCAAACAGCAATAACGACATGTGTTTTCTGCTTTTAGATGATCAGCTGTGATTATCATGTTTTCTCTTTCTGTTTTTTTTTTTTTTTTTTTCCCAAGATGTCTGTTCCTTGGTTTGGTACAAAAACATGCAATTTTACACTCTCAACAAAAAAAAAAGTTTTGTTTTGTTACCTGATTTAGTTCAGTCGTTACCCAACATTATAAATAGAATTAAAAGCTTTCTTTGAATAAAACCAAATCTGGGTGAAAAGAAACACAATCTTCTTGTGTGAATTGATTCAGGTTTGAATAAATTGGCAAATCAAAATAAAGAATGTGATGTCTGTAGTGTATGGTTTTGCAGAAATCAAATGGTCTTCTGAAAACACCAAAACATTGCTGATATTTCAGCGAACACCAACGGGCCGGTCACTCACCGAGCCCCTGCAGGAGTCGTCCCTTCTTGTGGCGGCCTCGTTGCTCTAAACAGGGCAGTCCGCCAACCCGTGAAAAGCACAGTTTCTTGTTGATGAACAGGAAGAGGACGGCCAAGGCCACGATGAAGACGCCTACCGCCGACAGGAAGCCGATGGCCTCGGGTGTGACTGGCAGGAGGAGGGAGAGGGAGAGGGGACATACAATGACACACTGATCAGACCACACAAACAGACAGCCTGGACACACACACACACACACACACACACACACACACAGAGTACGCATGGTACATGTGATACACACAGACAGAACGAGCGCAGTTTTAGTATTTGAGTGACCGATTGATGAGTAATCAGTTCAAACACAGCTGCAGAACAATAAAGATCCAGCTGGTTCTGCCAGCAGCTCAGCTGGATGTCAAACTGTACACTTCCTGTTTAACACGTACACTTCCTGTTCAACATGTACACTTCCTGTTTAACACGTACACTTCCTGTCTAACACGTACACTTCCTGTCTAACACGTACACTTCCTGTTTAACACGTACACTTCCTGTTCAACACGTACACTTCCGGTTCAACACGTACACTTCCTGTTCAACACGTACACTTCCTGTTCAACAAGTACACTTCCTGTTCAACACATACACTTCCTGTTCAACACGTACACTTCCTGTTCAACACGTACACTTCCTGTTCAACACGTAAACTTCCTGTCTAACACGTACACTTCCTGTTCAACACGTACACTTCCTGTTCAACACGTACACTTCCTGTTCAACACGTACACTTCCTGTTCAACATGTACACTTCCTGTTCAACATGTACACTTCCTGTTCAACACGTACACTTCCTGTTTAACACGTACACATCCTGTCCAACACGTACACTTCCTGTCCAACACGTACACTTCCTGTCAAACATTTATACATGCACATGACTGACTAAACTGAAGACTGCACTACAGACTGACTGAACTACAAACTGACTGAACTACAAAGTGAACTACAGACTGACTGAACTACAAACTGACTGAACTACAGACTGACTGAACTACAGACTGACTGAACTGAAGACTGCACTAAAGACTGACTGAACTACAAACGACTGAACTACAGACTGACTGAACTACAGACTGACTGAACTACAAACTGACTGAACTACAAACTGACTGAACTACAAACTCATTGAACTACAGACTGACTGAACTACAAATTGACTGAACCACAAACTGACTGAACTACAGACTGACTGAACTGCAGACTGACTGAACTACAAACTGACTGAACTACAGACTGACTGAACTACAGACTGACTAAACTGAAGACTGCACTACAGACTGACTAAACTGAAGACTGCACTACAGACTGACTGAACTACAAACTGACTGAACTACAGACTGACTGAACTACAAACTGACTGAACTACAAACTGACTGAACTACAGACTGACTGAACTACAAACTGACTGAACTACAAACTGACTAAACTACAGACTGAATGAATTACAGACTGACTGAACTACAAACTGACTGAACTACAGACTGACTGAACTACAAACTGACTGAACTACAGACTGACTGAACTACAAACTGACTGAACTACAAACTGACTGAACTACAGACTGACTGAACTACAGACTGACTGAACTACAAACTGACTGAACTACAGACAGACTGAACTACAGACTGACTGAACTACAAACTGACTGAACTACAAACTGACTGAACTACAGACTGACTGAACTACAAACTGACTGAACTACAAACTGACTAAACTACAGACTGAATGAATTACAGACTGACTGAACTACAAACTGACTGAACTACAGACTGACTGAACTACAAACTGACTGAACTACAGACCGACTGAACTACAAACTGACTGAACTACAAACTGACTGAACTACAGACTGACTGAACTACAGACTGACTGAACTACAAACTGACTGAACTACAGACAGACTGAACTACAGACTGACTGAACTACAAACTGATTGAACTACAGACTGACTGAACTACAAATTGACTGAACTACAAATTGACTGAACTACAAACTGACTGAACTACAGACTGACTGAACTGCAGACTGACTGAACTACAGACTGACTGAACTACAGACTGACTGAACTACAGACTGACTGAACTGCAGACTGACTGAACTTGTTACAAACTGACTGAACTACAAACTGACCGAACTACAGACTGACTGAACTACAAACTGACCGAACTACAGACTGACTGAACTACAGACTGACTGTACTACAAACTGACTGAACTACAAACTCGTTGAACTACAGACTGACTGAACTACAAATTGACTGAACTACAAACTGACTGAACTACAAACTGACTGAACTACAAACTGACTGAACTACAGACTGACTGAACTACAGACTGACTGAACTACAGACTGACTGAACTGCAGACTGACGGAACTACAGACTGACTGAACTACAGACTGACTGAATTGCAGACTGACTGAACTACAGACTGATTGAACTGTAGACTGACTGAACTACAGACTGACTGAACTACAAACTGACTGAACTACAAACTGACTGAACTACAGACTGACTGAACTACAGACTGACTGAAATACAGACTGACTGGACTATACAAACTGACTGGACTACAAACTGACTGGACTACAAACTGACTAGACTACAAACTGACTAAACTGAAGACTGAACTACAGACTGACTGAACTACAGACTGACTGAACTACAGACTGACTAAACTACAAACTGACTGAACTACAAACTGACTGAACTACAAACTGACTGAACTACAGACTGACTGAACTACAGACTGACTGAATTACAGACTGACTAAACTACAAACTGACTGAACTACAAACTGACTGAACTACAGACTGACTGAACTACAGACTGACTGGACTACAAACTGACTGAACTACAAACTGACTGGACTACAAACTGACTAAACTGAAGACTGAACTACAGATTGACTAAACTGAAGACTGTGCTACAGACTGACTAAACTACAGACTGACTGAACTACACCTATCACCTATTTCTCCAGCTCCCCGGGCGCTTTCGGGCTGCTCACTGCACCACCTGGTAGGTGGTTGGGTTAAATGCAGAGACGAATTTCGTCTGTGTATGGGAAACATACGCAGATGACAGGAAAATACATTATAATGACTAAACTGAAGACTGAACTACAGACTAACTGAACTACAGACTGACTAAACTGAAGACTGAATTACAGACTGACTGATCTACAGACTGACTAAAGACCGACTGAACTGAAGACTGAACTAAAGACTGACTGAACTGAAGACTGAACTACAGACTGTCTAAACTGAATTACAGACTGACTGAACTACAGACTGACTGGACTACAAACTGACTGGACTACAGACTGACTGAACTGAAGACTAAACTACAGACTGACTGAACTGAAGACTGCACTACAGACTGACTGAACTACAGACTGACTAAAGACTGACTGAACTACAGACTGACTAAAGACTGACTGAACTGAAGACTGAACTACAGACTGACTGAACTGAAGACTGCCCTACAGACTGACTGCACTAAAGACAGACTGAACTACAGACTGACTAAAGACTGACTGAACTACAGACTGACTGAACTGAAGACTGCACTACAGACTGACTGAACTGAAGACTGAACTACAGACTGACTGAACTGAAGACTGCCCTACAGACTGAACTACAGACTGACTAAAGACTGACTGAACTACAGACTGACTGGACTACAAACTGACTGGACTACAGACTGACTAAACTGAAGACTTAACTACATAATGACTAAACTGAAGACTGAACTACAGACTAACTGAACTACAGACTGACTAAACTGAAGACTGAATTACAGACTGACTGATCTACAGACTGACTAAAGACTGACTGAACCAAAGACTGAAATTCAGACTGACTGAACTGAAGACTGAACTACAGACTGACTAAACTGAAGACTGAATTACAGACTGACTGAACTACAGACTGACAAAAGACTGACTGAACTACAGACTGACTAAAGACTGACTGAACTACAGACTGACTAAAGACTGACTGAACTACAGACTGACTGAACTGAAGACTGAACTACAGACTGACTGAACTGAAGACTGAACTACAGACTGACTGAACTACAGACTGACTAAAGACTGACTGAACTACAGACTGACTGAACTGAAGACTGAACTACAGACTGACTTAACTGAAGACTGCCCTACAGACTGACTGCACTACAGACTGACTGAACTGAAGACTGCACTACAGACTGACTGAACTACAAAACTGACTGAACTACAGACTGACTGAACTGAAGACTGAACTACATACTGACTAAACTACAGACTGACTAAAGACTGACTGAACTACAGACTGACTGAACTGAAGACTGAACTACAGACTGACTGAACTGAAGACTGAACTACAGACTGACTGAACTACAGACTGACTAAAGACTGACTGAACTACAGACTGACTGAACTAAAGACTGAACTACAGACTGACTGAACTGAAGACTGCACTACAGACTGACTGAACTACAGACTGACTAAACTACAGACTGACTAAAGACTGACTGAACTACAGACTGACTGAACTGAAGACTGAACTACAGACTGACTGAACTGAAGACTGCCCTACAGACTGACTACAGACTGACTGAACTACAGACTGACTAAAGACTGACTGAACTACAGACTGACTGAACTGAAGACTGCACTACAGATGGACTGAACTGAAGACTGAACTACAGACTGACTGAACTGAAGACTGCCCTACAGACTGACTGAGCTACAGACTGACTAAAGACTGACTGAACTACAGACTGACTAAAGACTGACTGAACTACAGACTGACTGAACTGAAGACTGCACTACAGACTGACTGAACTACAAAACTGACTGACTGACTGGACTACAAAACTGACTGAACTACAGACTGACTGAACTGAAGACTGAACTACAGACTGACTTAACTGAAGACTGCCCTACAGACTGACTGTACTACAGACTGACTGAACTGAAGACTGCACTACAGACTGACTGAACTACAAAACTGACTGAACTACAGACTGACTGGACTACAAAACTGACTGAACTACAGACTGACTGAACTACAGACTGACTAAACTGAAGACTGCACTACAGACTGACTGAACTACAGACTGACTAAAGACTGACTGAACTACTGACTGACTGAACTGAAGACTGAACTACAGACTGACTGAACTGAAGACTTCCCTACAGACTGACTGCCCTACAGACTGACTAAAGACTGACTGAACTACAGACTGACTAAAGACTGACTGAACTACAGACTGACTGAACTTAAGACTGCACTACAGACTGACTGAACTGAAGACTGAACTACAGACTGACTGAACTGAAGACTGCCCTACAGACTGACTGAACTACAGACTGACTAAAGACTGACTGAACTACAGACTGACTAAAGACAGACTGACTGAACTGAAGACTGCACTACAGACTGACTGAACTACAAAACTGACTGAACTACAGACTGACTGGACTACAAAACTGACTGAACTACAGACTGACTGAACTACAGACTGACTGAACTGAAGACTGAACTACAGACTGACTTAACTGAAGACTTCCCTACAGACTGACTGCACTACAGACTGACTGAACTGAAGACTGCACTACAGACTGACTGAACTACAAAACTGACTGAACTACAGACTGACTGGACTACAAAACTGACTGAACTACAGACTGACTAAACTGAAGACTGCACTACAGACTGACTGGACTACAGACTGAACTACAGTCTGACTAAACGACATACTGAACTACAGAATAGTTCCCTCTAACCAGTCAAACAGACTGAGTTCACAAGTGAAACCGTCACAGCCGTTGCTCTGGGACAGACCAGAGACAATATGTGTGAGCAACAAACAGATCTGGATGCTCTATGTCCTATGGTTTTGTCGGTTCTGTTGTTGTTTCTGTTGTTGTTTCTGTTTTGTTGTTTCTGTTGTTGTTTCTGTTTTGTTTCTGTTGTTGTTGTTTCTGTTTTGTTTCTGTTGTTGTTTCTGTTGTTGTTGTTTCTGTTTTGTTTCTGTTTTGTTTCTGTTGCTGTTGTTGTTGCTGCTGGAACAAGGTCAAATCAACACAAAAACCAACAAGTTCTCAGCCTGGAAATCAGTGTTTCCATGGAAACGATCTAGCGCTCAATTAAGGCGTAATGGGTGTAGTTTTTGTTTTGTTCACGTTACCATGGTGACATCAAAAAAGGCGTTCAATATACAAGATCAACTGGACTTTATTTGTTACAGAAGACGTTTCGACCTCTATTCAGAGGGCTTTATCAATTCTATGAACAGACTGTGTGCGCGTGGCGTTATAACAGTCTTAGGAGTCACGCACCATCTACCTATGTAAATTGCAAGCTGAGGTGACACATACATGTAAATTGACAAATCACACCTTAACAGTAGGGGTTTCCTTGAGGTCTCTGACAGAAGACACACAACTGTATGTAAATTGACAAATCACACCTCACAACCCAACAACAGAGGCTTCTCAAAAAACTTTGCTAGTCTAATTCACAGACAAGACACCTCTGCTCCCATCCGGTGTAAAACGTCTGGGAATCAGCCCCAAAACTGAGTTGTAAGTCTTGGAAAGTTGAAATCTCAGACCTCCTCCTCTGTTAAGCAAGGGCCGTTCTTTCTTGATATAAACAGCTTCCTTCACACCCCTCTCCAACCACCTGTGCTCTCGGTCCATGGTGACGTTAACCCGTCAGTCGTGACTGGATCAGGGATAAAAAGACGTAGAACCTGGATGGGTCGAGGGATGGCGGGTGGTGCGGTGTTCTGTTCCAGCTCTGAGGTGACCCGATCCAGGTGAACATGTGGGAACATGACTCACCTGGACTCAATAAATATTCTCCACCAACGCAGGAACTTCAAATGACAGGAAAGTCACATTTATTTATTCATTCATCTATTTTTTTATGTCAATTGATGAGATAAAAAATTGTGTTTTAACTAAACACAGTTAAAAAAAAAAAAACAACATGATGTGTGTTTATGTTCCTCCTGGGCCTGTGGTTCTGAGACGGACCTGTGATGAGCTGAGTTTGGTACCAGGACTAACTGTGCCCCAGGGACCCATCTCTGCCTGATGCCCTCAATAAGTTTTATGCACGTTTTGATGATCCAAACAGACCAGCTAGCACCAGACTCACCTCATCACCAGATGAAGAGCATCTCAGGGTGTCCGCAGCAGAAGTGAGAGGCAGTCTCAGAAAGATTAATCCTCATAAAGCAACCGGACCAGACAACATCCCAGGGAAAGTTCTGAAGGAATGTGCGGACCAGCTCTGTGAGGTGCTGGCTGACATCTTCACCACCTCACTTGCACTGGAGTCAGTTCCCACCTGCCTGAAGACCGCGACCATCATCCCAGTCCCAAAGAGCTCCACAGTGACTGGTCTGAATGACTATAGACCGGTGGCCCTCACCCCGATAGTCGCTAAATGTTTTGAGAAACTGGTCATGTCCCACATCAAGGCAACCGTCAACATCAATGAGGACCCTCATCAATACGCATACCGTGAGAACCGATCAACAGAGGACGCCATTTCTTCCGTGGTCCACACTGCTCTCACCCACCTGGATCAGAAGGACTCATACGTGCGTCTGCTCTTTGTGGACTTCACATCTGCCTTCAACACCATGATCCCCCAAACTCTGATAGACAAACTATCTACACTTGGACTAAGCCCCTCTATTTGTAACTGGATACTAGACTTCTTAACAGACAGACCACAGTCCGTGAAGATCCACAACTTCTCCTCCTCCACCATAACCCTCAGCACTGGCTCTCCTCAGGGATGTGTGCTGAGCCCCCTTCTGTTCACTCTGCTCACATATGATTGTACAGCCACACTTCCAGGCTGTCATATTGTTAAGTTTGCAGATGATACAGCGGTGGTGGGATGCATCACAAACAATGATGAGTCCAGCTACAGACAGGAGGTGGAACATCTGGAGAGCTGGTGCAAAGAGAACAATCTTCACATGAATGTGAAGAAGACAAAGGAGATGATTGTGGACTTCAGAAGGAACAAACACACCCATGCCCCACTGATAATAGGTGGGTCTGCAGTGGAAGTGGTCTCCAGCTACAAATACCTGGGTGTACACTTGAATGATAACCTCAGCTGGAGCAACAACACCACCAGCCTGATCAAGAAAGGTCATCAGAGACTCTACTTCCTCAGACGGCTGAGACGAGCCGGCCTGAGCAGCCCAGTTCTCACCTCGTTCTACAGGTGTGCAGTGGAGAGCATCCTGTGCTCCAGCATCAACGTGTGGCATGGAGGCTGCACAGTTGAAGAGAGGAAAGCTCTGCAGAGAGTGGTGAAGGCTGCACAGAAGTCTGTTGGAGTCAGTCTCCCCACCATCACAGACATTTACACCTCTAGATGCAGGAAAAGAGCCACCTGTATCATGAAAGACCTCACTCATCCAGCACACTCACTCTTTGCCCCACTCCCCTCAGGACGGAGGTTGAGGAGCATCAAGTGTAGAACCACTAGACTGAGGAACAGCTTCTACCCTGAGGCTGTTAGACTCATGAATAAATAAAAATAAAATTAAAATAAACACTGCAAAATATCACATCATGGTGATGCTGATATGTTTTCTTGTTGCTGTGTTCATCTGTGACCATCTGTGACCATCTGCTCATACAAACTCATGTTCGTGCTGCTGTTTATTCCCACTATATTAGGCTTAGTGTATTACTAGTTGATGTTTTTCTTAGTTAGTTCTCGATGTTATTACTGTTTTTCTCTTTCATTTGTTGTTGGATGTAACTGGGACCTCGTGTACATAATCTCGTTTTCATCTCATGTACCACATGCGGTGCAAATGACAATAAAGACTCTCTGACTCTGACTCTGACTCTCTAACTGGAGTCAGATTGGAGGTGCTGTGGCGCCACCAGGTGGCAGAAACTATGAATTACATGAAGAAGAGCAGACGAGCTGCCATATAAAAACAAAACCCTGAGAAGAACTGATGCAAATCAAATCAACTCATGTAGAAATGTAACACAGAATTAAATACTTCATTATATTAGTTTAGTTTCAGTGCTTTTTATTTCATGTTTTAGTTAACCTTTATTCCCTTATAATTTAATGTCTGTGTCTGTTAGCAAAATATTTTATAAACCAGTGAAACTCTCAGGAAGGAAACACTGGACCTTCTACAACTGATTAGAGACAACTTGATTCAAGATGGCCACCACAGCCAATCAATTTTAGCAAACTAAAACTCTGTCAGCATTGCATCCTTTGAGTTAACATGAGAGTTGGTAGTAGCTGAGAGTCATCAACTCAACTAACACAAACTCTGAGGGGAACACGGCGGGCGGCATGCAGTTGGCCTAAATTAACTAAAACATAACTTAGTAGTAGAGCAGCAGCTAAAAGTGTCAAGAGTTAAAATAAATACTTAAATAAAAGGTTTCCGGAGGCACGGCTGCGGTGAATGTTAGTGTTATGGACCCTAAACCTGCCAGTCATTTTCAAACAGAAAAATATGTTTTTCAAAGATCTGCTTGTTTTTGGACCTACTGTCTCTTGCTGCCTGTCGGGTTTCAGAGGTTCTGTCCATCCTGGTCCTCTGTTTCTGTCTCCTGTTAGAAATTTAACAGAAAAAATACTCGTAAACTGTCTCGCTTCATCCGACCCTGTCCTCAGGCCGAGCCGCTCCGTGTTCAGGACCAACCATCCATCAGCTGCGTGCTCCCATTGGACGGAGGACGGGGTGGGACGGGGCGGACATCCTGTCCAGGAAAAGACGCAACGAGCGGCAGGACGGCAGAACAACAATAAAAACAATGAGTTGTTTCTCTCAAAGGATTCAGGACCCCGAAGGTTAGAAAACGAGCCTGACACTTAATTATCGTCGAGATTTTTAAACTTTTTATACCTAAAATTAACATTTAATGAATTCTTGAAGTAAAGTGAAAAAAAAATGGAGTTTCACATGATTATATTTTCTTTTCAGTGATCCAGACGTTCCTGCTCTGGACCAACTGCTCTCCAGACTTCCTGAAGCTCTTTCAGCGGATTGGTTTGACCTCTGACCCCGGAGTCATTCAGACACAAAGGGATGAACCGGTTCTGTGTAAGGAACCACAGGAAACACATCTGAACGTGAAGCTGCTGCAGATCAAATCTGAATAAAACAAAAAAGATTTGGATAAACGTGAACTTCTGTGAAGATGTTCCGCTCAGCTCGACTCAGAGGACACACTGCAGCTTCTACAGAACACGCTAAAGACGCACAAACATCACACAATTCAACCGTTAATCACGACACAACGAGAGCCCGACTCCGTCAGATTTACAGACACTCAGCTGAACGTAGGTGTGGTAGTAGATGAGAGTCATCCCCAACGCACACTCTGAGGACTGATGGATCACATGACTAGCAAACCAGGCGGAGGGTGATGAGCATGGTTAGAAATTTTACTGTTACAGACCAGGGTTGCCAGATAAAACACGACAAACTATCGTAGTCGACCAGAACTTGGGTGCTTGGGTGGGTTTGTGGACTTACTTTGTGGACTTACTGCTAAAATAATAAGTTATCATTGAACCTGGAAAAAAACAATTACTGTATATGAATTTTAGTAAGAAAAAGATAACTGTTGATGTTCCTTTTAAGATTGATGGCTCTGAGATATGTAAGGTAAGGGAGGTGAAGTTTTTGGGTGTAATTATTGACGATAGGTTGTCATGGAAACAACATATAAATTCTGTGAAAAACTAAAATATCTAGATCTATTGCAGTCTTGTATAGAGTTAAATATTTATTAAATGATAAAGCAATGTATTTGTTGTAAAATACGATTATAATCCCGCATTTAATTTATTGTATTGAGGTTTGGGGTACAGCGTGCAAAACTATAACTAAGCCCATTTTTATTTTACAGAAAAGAGCTATAAGGATTATCACTAGAAAGCATTATTACCATCCATCAAAAGTTTTGTTTTGCAAATTGAAATTACTGAAATTTTATGATCTGGTTGACTATAATATTATACTGTACAAGGCTCAGAACTTCACATTACCCTAAAATATCCAAACGTTTTTTGTAAAAAGAAGGAGTACTTACAATCTTAAGGGTACAGATATTTTTGTTATACCACAACAACATGGAACTAGTTTAAAGAGTAGGTCTACTATAATTTATGGAATAATGTGCTCGTTTTACAAGCGGAAGACATTTCAGACCGCTGAGTGGCAGCCAATTCACCCCGAAGGTCAGACCGTGCAGTGAGCGCCACCTCAGAGTCAGTCAGCAGGTCAAAGGGCACGACTTCTTCGCTCTAAAAAACAATGTTTCATCTGAAAGAACCACAAGACTTCTGGACCAGAACCAGACCAGAGTACGGATGTTTACCCAGAATGCACTGCAGCAGACATCACCTCCCAGCTGTCAGCACGGAGGTGGAGTGCTGATGGTTTGGGCTTCTCAGTCACTGAGTGGACAACAGCTTTCTGGACCAAACTGGGTCCAACAGAACATTAACCCGGGCGGTAGCTCTGCTGCCTCACAGCGAGAAGGTCCTGCAAGCTCCGAGTTGGACCTGGGTCTGATCCTTGCGGGTTTTCTCTGGTTCCCTCCCACAGTCCAGAACCTGCAGCTTCCTTCAGGCCCAGCAGGTGATGGTTAAATAAAGGAATGAAAACGATGGCGTTTGTTTCTGTTTTTATCTGAGCCAGTCAGATGTTTGAGACCAACCTTTCAAAATAAATCTCAGAACACTGAGCTCTGCAGGACTGATCGGATCTTTCTGGGCCTTTAAAATTATTAAAATTTGTTGTCTATCATGGTGTACTAAGATTCATAACTGGCTGTGATTATCGTACCCACCACTGCTCCCTGTATTCACTGGTTAACTGGACATCATTAACCTCACACAGACTCTTCCACTGGTACATTTTCATCTTCAAATCACTTCTTGGTCTGCTGCCCTCATACATCTCCTCCTACATGTCTTTGCGTGAGTGCAGCTACAGCGTGCGCTCTCAGGACATGATTACCTGCAGTGTTCCATCAGTGAGGACTGAACTTGTCAAAAGGGCCTTCTCCTACTCTGCTCCTGGAATATCTTACAAAAAGATCTGAAGCTCTCGGCCCTGACCTCTCTAAATGGTTTTAAGAATCTGTTTCCTGACAAAAACCAATGCAGATGTGTTCCTGTTTTTGATTTTATACTTCTACCTTATAATGTTTAAGGAAATTCTACCATTGCTGTTCATCATTCTTTAGTTTGTAGCAGGTGCTCTTGTAAATGAGTCCACGAGGCTCAGTGAGATTTACTTGACTAAATAAAGGTTGAATGAAAAAATTAAAACCTGACAGAATGTATTCATGATCAGAGTGTGTCCACGAGAGGTTCTGTCAGTGTTTTTTAACCGTATATCTTATAGTTGACCTGGTTGAGGCTGCAGTTCATTTTAAATAATTGAGAGCAGCAGCAGCAGCATCAGCCTCCATGATGGAGCAACAAGCTCAGCTTTTTTTTTTTTTTCTCCATCCTCATTAACCCCTGATGATGCGCACACATCTGGCCTTTATCATCCAGACTCTGATAAACGCAGTTGTGTCCATGCATCACTGATAAAACAGTGGATCTGTGGCCTCCATCTTCCTCCCATCCCCAACACCAGGAAACGTTTGAACAAACGTAGAAAAAAATTAATAAATAAAGATAAAATCCGCGTTAACGGCCCCAGTCAGATGAAACGATGTACTTACTGTCTGAAGCCATGTCCGCGGAGCTTCGCGTTCACTTTGACGGAGGAACCGAGAGGGAAGACCGCGGGGGAGGAGACGGCAGTTTCCCCGCCGCTCCGCATCCTCAGGGCGGTCAGGCGAGCATCCAGACCCCGGGAGGAGCTCCGCCTCCCCGGGTCTGAGCGCTCAGACAGCCGGCCTGAAAAAACACAGATTAATCCCTGAAATACAGTTTAAACCGGCTAATAATCCGAGAAACATAAAATTATCAGAGATTAAGCAACTAATAATCCGAGATTAAACCAATTAATAATCCGAGATTAAACCAAATAATCCGAGATTAAATCACTAAATAATTTGAGATTAAACCAATTAATAAACTGAGATTAAACCAATTAATAATCTGAGATTAAACCAATCAGATATTAAACCAATTAATAATCCACCAATTAATAATCTGAGATTAAACCATGAAACAATCCGAGATTAAAACACCAAATCTGAATCTTAACAAACTAATAAGGTTAATACTCTGATGCATGCTCAATAATCCAGACAGAAGATCAACATCATCAGGTCAGGACTCTGCAGTCTACACTCATCTCCAGGCCAGCGGTCACTCTTTCAAGGATGAAGATGTTCACATCCTTGATAGAGAGGAACGATGGTTTGAGAGAGGAGTAAAGGAGGCCATCTTTGTGAAAAGAAACCGTCCATCATTAAACAGGGGTGGAGGCCTCCGGGTTCAACTGTCCCCCTCTTACAATGCTGTTATTGCTAGTATCACTCAGCCCTCTGTGAATAGCAAACAACCATCAGGGTGCTAATGATCCATTGTTAGGCTGATGGCCCTCCTTGATCATGTGAGCAACTGGTTTCAGGCTGTCATCAGCCAACTGGTTGTGCAACACTGTGAGAGGGTGCTATTTATAAGACTGAGCTGAACACAGCAACTCAGACTGAGGAAGTCTTTCGGACGAAAGACGAAACGTTTCTACATTTTTTTTTTTGCTTTATTTTGTTTTATTTTTTGAATGTCCAGAGGACCAGACTTAGCTTTTTTAGATAATAAGGTTAAATTTTAAGAATAGATTTTTTTTGTTTAATATATTTTAATTTGTAATGAAATAAAATAAAGCTGTATGCCCTATGATTGTCTATTGTTGTCGCTGTTGTCATCTTTGTTGAAACCATGGTCTCTTGTAAATGAGTCCTCGAGGCTCATGGGAACCTGTCTATGAATGATTGAATAGCCTACAGAACAAATAATCTAGGTTTAAACTATCAAATAATCCAAGTTTAAACCATCAAATAATTCAATTTTAAACCAACATACTGTACATGTGTACCATCAAATAATCTGAGGTTAAACCAACTAATAATCTGAGTTTAAACCATTTTAAAAATCCTAGTTTAAACCATAAATAATATGAGATTAAACCATCAAATAATTTGAGTTTGAACCACCAAACAATCCTAGTTTAAACCCAAATAATCCAAGATTAAATCACCAAATAATTTGAGATTAAACTAATTAATTAATGAACCAAGATTAAACCAATTAATAATCTGAGATTAAACCAACAAACAATCCGAGATTAAACAAATAATCCGAGTTAAACCTATCAAACAATCCGAGATTAAACCACCAAATCTGAGTCTTAAACTAATCCAAGGTTAAATTTAAAGATTAGATTATTTTTTTAGTTTAATATATTTTAATTTGTAATGAAATAAAATAAATCTGTATGCCTCTTTCATGATTGTCTATCATAGTCGCTGTTGTCATCATTCTTTGTTGAAACCAGGGGCCTCATGTACAAAGACTTGCGTAGATTTCTTACTGAAAAGTCACGTACGGACAAATCCAGAAAAGTGTCCACGCACAAAAAAATCCAGATTTATCAAACTGTGCGTACACCGGAATCCACGCACATTCCTTATGTACAACACAATCAACGTGGAATTCAGCGCACATGAGAGAGTGGCCGACTCCGCCCTTGACACGCCTCCGTATGAATATGCAAAGTCATTCAAATATGCCATGCACGACAGGAATGTCGTCTCTGCTCCATTGCAAACCATGTCGGAACGTGGAAAAAAGAGGAACTTCACGGACTGTGAACAGAAATCACTTCTGAGTGAGGCAGAGAAGCACGGAAAAAGGCTTCATTCGGCACGCACAGTGCAAAACAAACCATCCACTTTTAAATAAGAAGTTGACCAAGCTGATCTAACATGCCTGTATAGCTTAGTGGCGAACGCGCCCGCCCTTCGTCCCAAAGGTCGTGAGATCGACTCCCGCTTGGTACAATGTTTTTTTTTTTCATTCCAGATTTAAAGACCACAGGAAAACTATTGAATGAAACAACAAGAAATAGAACAATACATGAAATGAAAGGAAGCAGACGATTTATTGTTTTGTAAATAGTTTTCATGTGTATTTCAATCTGGAACGAAAAAAAAAAGAAAAACGTTGTACCATGCGGGAGTCGATCTCACGACCTTTGGAACTAAAGGCAAGCGCTTTACCCACTGACCTAAACGTAGGCGTGTTAATACACCTTGGTTAACTTCTTATCTAAAGAAATTACATCTCATTGTTGTCAATATTGTTGCCACTATCTGGCGCATGCTTTTATATCCACTCATCTAATTGCGTCCATGTGGATGTAATAATCGTTAATCATGTGTGTTTGGTGGGATTTATGATTGTTTTCACATCGTGGACACGGTTTCACAGATCACCTGTAAGTGTCGCCAAAGGAACAATAACCACAGAAACGTGCGTACGCCAACAGGGGAGCAGCCGTGGATTTCTACGTGGATGCGCAGATATTCCCGTTCATATCAGATTTGATACATACGCCACTTTGCGTGGAAAGTGACGTGCGCAATGTTTTTGTGCGCACGCATGGTTGATACATGAGGCCCCAGGTCTCTGTTGTAAATAAATCCTTGAGGCTCAATGGGATTAACCTATCTAAATAAAGGTTGAATGAATGAATACACCAACAAATAATCTGGGTTTAAACTATCAAATAATCGAAGTTCAAACCATCAAATAATTCAAATTTAAACCAACATAAATTTAAACCATCAAATAATAACCAACTAATAATCCAAGTTTAAACCATTAAATAAATCCTAGTTTAAACCATATATAATCTGAGATTAAACCATGAAATAATTTGAGTTTAAACCAACAAGTAATCTGAGATAAAACCAACTAATAATCCTAGTTTCATCTTTTCCCACTTCAGTGGTCTCCACAGCGAGTCATCCTTCTCCATCTACCTCCATGTCCTCATCTTTGTCTTGGCAGCTGCATTTCTAACATCCTTCTACCAGTATACCCTGTCCCTCCTCTGGACATGTCCAAACCACTGTCCCTCCTCTGGACATGTCCAAAACATCTCAGTTTGTCCTCTCTAACTTGGAACTCACAACTTTTGGCAGAAGTATTTTATGTTGGATGTCCTTCCTGACACAACCCTCAGCGTTTACCAGGGATATACAGTACTGGTTTGTCATCTTTCAGTCCAATGAGTGCTGTCAAACAAACAGTTTTTTTTTTTTGTGTGGCAACAAGTAAACACCAGCTGCAGTCGACCATGATCACTAACAGGAAGTCAAGTTCAAAAACCTTGTGGAACCTGCAGCAGCACATCTGAGCCGACAGACATCACATGGGCTCTGGAACCGATCTCCCCCTGGAGAGGAGCTGGACCTAATGCCATTCTGGAGTTGTTCATGGTGAGAGGCACCGCGCTGGTGGGGTCCACTCTTAGGGGCTCTGACTGTTCTGAGTGGGGGTGCTAGAAGGAGTTCCAGCTGGGGGCTCCTTGAGGACTGGATGGAATCTGCTGCTTCCTTAGAGGGACACTTTTCCCTAAGTGTAATTTTTAATGGATGTGAATATTTTTCTTCAGCACCCTGAGACATTTGTTGTGGAGTTATTGAAAGAAACTGAGTAGATAACAACTTGAAACATCTGAAATGTGACACAAGAGACTGAAGTGTTTGTTGAAATGTTGAAGTTTTATAAAATACGGTATCTACAGGAACAACTGAACGCAGTAACTTACAGAGAAATCTGGTTTAAAATGCAAACGTGAAAAGTGTCAAATCATAATCTCTGTGATAAAAATCTTTCAGAGACATGTTTAGAAACAGGATTAAAAGCCATAAAAATGTTTTATATCATATTACTAAAACAAAAAACCAAACAGCAGCTCAGTTCTTCCGACTCCCCTTCAGCACCACTCCATCATTTCTTCTCCTGTGGTTTTTCTGAAATAAAAACAAAAACAAGTACCGTAAACAACACAGAGGAGAAGAAGAAAGACCGAATGAACACCAGCTGTGATGTTTTACTTTCAGAGACGGGCTCCAGCGTGGAGAGACGATAAATGCTAGTTATGTTGGAGGACTCGTTGCTATCATCCGCTGAAAAACACAAACAGGAAGTTAATGAACCCGTCAAAACACAAACAGGAAGTTAATGAACCCATCAAAACACAAACAGGAAGTTAATGAACCCATCAAAACACAAACAGGAAGTTAACGAACCCATCAAAACACAAACAGGAAGTTAATGAACCCATCAAAACACAAACAGGAAGTTAATGAACCCATCAAAACACAAACAGGAAGTTAATGAACCCATCAAAACACAAACAGGAAGTTAATGAACCCATCAAAACACAAACAGGAAGTTAATGAACCCATCAAAACACAAACAGGAAGTTAACGAACCCATCAAAACACAAACAGGAAGTTAATGAACCCATCAAAACACAAACAGGAAGTTAACGAACCCATCAAAACACAAACAGGAAGTTAATGAACCCATCAAAACACAAACAGGAAGTTAATGAACCCATCAAAACACAAACAGGAAGTTAATGAACCCATCAAAACACAAACAGGAAGTTAATGAACCCATCAAAACACAAACAGGAAGTTAATGAACCCATCAAAACACAAACAGGAAGTTAACGAACCCATCAAAACACAAACAGGAAGTTAACGAACCCATCAAAACACAAACAGGAAGTTAATGAAATAATCAAAACACAAACGGGAAGTTAACGAACCCATCAAAACACAAACAGGAAGTTAATGAACCCGTCAAAACACAAACAGGAAGTTAATGAACCCATCAACACACATACAGGAAGTGAAATTAGTCAATTAAAACACAAAAAGGAAGTTAATGAACCCGTCGAAACACAAACAAGAAGTTACCAAATCCATCAAAACACAAATAGGAAGTTAATGAACCCATCAAAACACAAAACAGGAAGTGAAATAGTCCATCAAAACACAAATACGTAGGCAGTTAATGAACCCATCAAAACACAAACAAGAAGTTAATGAACCCATCAAAACACAAAACAGGAAGTGAAATTAGTCCATTAAAACACAAAAAGGAAGTTAATGAACCCGTCAAAACACAAACAGGAAGTTAATGAACCCATCAAAACACGAAACAGGAAGTGAAATTAGTCCATCAAAACACAAATAGGAAGTTAATGAATCTGTCAAAACACAAAACAGGAAGTGAAATTAGTCCAGACACTTGATCAGGACCATTTAGGCATAAACTTATTTTAATATAAACTACAAATATTGATTCCGTTTATTTTCAGTCAACGTGTAAATGTTTCGTGTGTAAAATATGAACCTGGGATTTGTTGTTTCAGTGATTTTAAAATCCAGTAAAGTTTTTTGATTTGAATCTTTTTGGATCAATCTGTTGACCTCTGCCTGTGGAGCTTTATTTTGAAAAGGAATTTACCCGACACGTGGAGTATCTCGGTTCTGGTTCTGAGAGTCGGTTTGATGGTTACGTTGGATTTAGGGACGTGTCCGGTTTTCTCGGGGGAGGAGAACACCTCCACCTGACGATGACGCCTCGACTTGCAGACCTAAAAAACAAAACACACAAACTGACATCATTTCATCTCGTTTTAATCACGTGAACTCAGTATGCTTATCCCCCACTGCCATGAAAGGTGGGCGATCATGTAACAGCCTCCTGTGTGTGTGTGTGTATGTGCATCTGTTAGCAAAATAACTCATGAACCTCTGAACAGATTTGAATGAAACTGTCAGAAAGAAGTGATT
>JBBPBX010013234.1:25284-52700 GCA_038048925.1 Garcialebias charrua | reverse complement strand
CAGCTCAGACACACCTTTACTATAATGTCAGCAAACAAATATATATATTTTTAAAGAGATTTTTTTAAAGAGATTTTTAAAGAGATGCAGGTTTCCGCTCGCTGCGCGTGCACGTTTTGCAGATCCGACATAGCGGAACTATTTAAATCCAGCTGATTTGACCATTACGTTAATTTACTATGGAAAAGTTCAGCTCAGACACACCTTTTCTGTAATGTCAGCAAACCATTTTTTTAGGTTTTTATCTTGTTAAATTTTAAAGAAATGCACCGTTTCCACTCGCTGCGATTGCACGATTGAGACAGCCAAACTCTTTTTTTAAATTCAGCTGATTTGACCATTACATTCATTTATTAAGGAAAAGTTCAGCTCAGACACATCTTTACTATAATGTCTTACCCCAAATTTACACTACATGCATTCCGGCTCCGCCCCGCTCCACTCCGCAGGTCGCAGCTGAGCGTTTGTAGTCCAATTTCCACTGCCTCCGCTCCGCTACGGTCCGCCTGGATGCGCCGCTCCGAGACGCATGCGCGGGAATTGCGAGATTGCGCGATAAATCAAGTGATAAATAAGGAAGTCAGAACAAAACAATTCATTCGGTGGAAGAAGGAGAACAACAGTAGAGACTGCCTCGCTGTTTGATTGTTTTGATCTTCTCTCGTAAATGAGCGACAGGACATGGTTTGAGCGACAGGAAGTGATTTATTACATTTCAGAATAAAATACTTTTATTTATTTATTTCTTGTATTGCGTTTGTAGGTGTAGTCATAGTCATAATAGTCATAAATATAATAGTTTAGTCATAGAATAGTCATAAATGATAGTTTGACAGCATTTTTGTACAAATAAATCCGTATAGAGCTAGGATTAGTCCGCCCGTGGTGATTTTATTTTGTAAATACGGAAGTTGTGCTCGTTCCTTTTCCTGTTGGTGCGACGTAATCTTCAAAAGTTGACTCCGGCACAGCTCCGGCGTCCGGCAGAAATAGGATTATTTCTAATTTTGACGGACTGCCGTCCGCTCGCCGCAGCTCGCCGCCGCCGTGCGGAGCCAGTGTAAACTCTGTCATTGATTAGAATGGGTGCGTATTTGCTGCGGAGGTCGGACCGGAGCGGGGCGGAGCCGGAACGCATGTAGTGTAAATTTGGGGTAAATCTTGTTAAAGTCCTTCCGTGCAAGCTTTTGTGGCCATTTGGCAGCCAATCCATTTTTGGCAAAACACCAGCCCACATTTCTGGGTTGTCAGAGGTGACGCGTAACATACGCGACGCGTCAGCAGTGACGCATAACAGTTGTGACGTACATGGCGGTGCGACATGTTTATGGATTTTTCCACTTTATTGGACATAATTGGACTGATGCGACATGTACGGCGGTGCGAGGTGTACGGCGAAAATACAGTTTATTAAGAGGGAGAAGCCTTCTCTTAACAGGGGAGGAGGTATCAGATTCCAACTTTCAAAAACGTATAATGCAACTTTAGGACTGATTCCCAGACAATTTTCACACCTGATGGGAACAGAGGAGCCTCGTCTGTGAATTAGACTAAAAAAGACCTTAAGAAACCTCTACTGTTAAGGTATGAGTTGTGATTTGTCAATCTACATAGGTATGTGTGTATCTTATCTCAGCCTTTAAAACCTTACTCCCACACTCTGCTCTTTGAATTGAGAAAGCTCCTCGGAAGAAGAGCGAAACGTCTTCTGTTACAAATAAAGTCCAGTTGTTTCTGTATTGAACGCTTTTTTGAAGAAGAGGTATTGTTCTTTTATTATTATTATCTAATTATCCTTTTTAATTTAAAATTATAGTCTTATTAACTCATTTCTTTTTTTATCTCTTTGTGTTTTATTTCCAGTCTGGGACATACATAGCATCTGTCTTCTTCCTCTTCAGGGAAATCCACCAGATCACCTGCAGCTAAGAAGTCTGTGATGACTGAACTCTGAACTTTTCCAGTGACCTGTCCCACCTGGGGGAGCAGGTCCAAGAAGAGGTTGTGAGTAATGAGGACAAATACTGTACAGCCACACTGCTGCTAGTTGTTGTTTTTTAGATGATTTTCTCCACCGCTGGAGATATTCACTGCAACTAGATCTGTTCTTTTAGCAGCCAATGTGGACAAGTTGGTCTTTTTGGAAAAAAAATAATACTTGATTAGTTAGATTGTAAATGGTCTGTTGCTGCTTATTGTTCTGGTTCTGACTGTTATTGTATTTATTAAGATTGTTATTATTGTTAGTATAGTTTATTTATTGTAAAGAGTGCCGTTTATTTAAAATATCACCCAAATGGGTTGCTTTTATTTATTTTTATACAAATGTATTGTTACTTGGCATATTTTCAAAATAAACATTTTATAAGTCTTTATTTTGTCCTTTTTTTGTACCAAAAATTAACTGAACCGAAATGTGATTTTAGTGTACCGTTACACCCCTAGTAGATGGTGATTGTGAGGGTAAAATTGTGTGTGTGTGTGTGTGTGTGTGTGTGTGTGTGTGTGTGTGTGTGTGTGTAACATTGTCTTTATTGTACATGTGTTTCAGTGGTTCCTGCCTCTGTTTAGAGCTGATTAAGAAGAAGAAGCTCCACAAGACTGAAGGCCTGATGATGACCAGCAGGACCCAGAGCCTCTTATCATAAAGTGGAAGAAAAGACCCTTAGACCAGTCAGGTGGGTGACCAACTTAATATGGAGGAGACCAATATCAGATTTTAGGTCACTACCATTTTTTTAAAGAGTGAGGAGGATAAAAAAAAAACAATTTACCAGGAACCCAGATTTAAAGCCTCTCAAAGGCAGTTCCAGCTCTTCAAAGACTGACGTTAACGAGGATGATGAAGAGGATGGTGAAATGACCAATCCTGACTCTCTGCTAAAGAACTCATCAGACTCTGAATCAGAACGTGAAGACAGTATGAAAGACTGGAAGGAGAGCAGGGCTCCTGAATCAGAGGTAAAAACTGTCAACAAATCTTTGAGCTGCTCTGAGTGTGGTAAGCAGTATGTCAGTAACCGGACTCTTCAAAGACACATGACAAGTCATTCAGGAGTGAAGTCTTCAAGATGTCTGCTTAATAAGAAATGTGTTGGAGAGAAGAAAAATATAGAGTCACGCATGAAAGTCCAGGCAAGGCCAAAATCAATAAGCTGTGATGACTGTGGTAAAAGATTTACTTCCAAATCACATTTAAACTCACACATGAGAGTCCACACAGGAGACAAGCCATTTCCTTGTGATCTTTGTGGACAAAGATTTAGTCGGAAGGAACATTTAAACCAGGGGTGTCAAACTCATTTTGATCTGGGGGCCGCATACAGCTTAATCTGATCTCAAGGGGGCCAGACCAGAATACTCATTCCAAAAGTCCACTTTTTTTCTTTGTATTAGTGCAAAGAATAAATAAATTATAAAAATATTAACATTAAATTAATTGTCCTTTTACACTTTTACTCAGTTTAACATTTAAGTGCATTACACATTAAAAAACTGATCAGTGATTGCACGTTTTAAAACATTTATTCAACAAACTGTTTTGTTAAATACCCTGATGCATGCTCAATAATCCAGGTAGAAAAATCTAAAAAAGCTAAATCTGGGCCTCTGGACATTAAAAAAAAACAGTTTTGTTAAAACCCTTTCCTGCATGTTAAAAATGCATCAAAATTTAGAAATGAATGAATTTTAAATCCATTTTTCACATCTAGGAAGCAACTGTGAACCCATAAATTGAGCTTTGAGCGTAGCTGTTTTATTAATGTTTGTTAGTGAAAACTTGCTCACAGGTAGGTAGTCCCAAACATGGACATTTTTGCAGCCAGTGCTGTCAGTTTAGGATAGTAGTAAGAGATACTTGTAAAATGTTTCCAAGCCCACAGAGGCAAATTTGTCCTTCAATTCTACATCACACTGCAAATAAATGATTTCAACATGTCAACAGCACATCAGACGCTCTGATGGTGAGAGAAAAACTGCTAATTCTGTCTCGAGTTTGCCTTTGTGGCGGACACGACTGTGGCTTCGTGCACTCGGCCCATCTTGTGTGCGTAATTTTAATCATGTGCCCTGTCAACAAAGATATATTCTATTCTTCTAAAGACCTGAAATCGTTTCTCAAACTCCCTTAGCAACCCTGAAATCTTGTTTTTGTGCTGTTTCACATCAGGATGAACGCTTGCTGCGCACATGAAGACAGGGAAAATGAGCAGAGCCTCCGTTTGCTATCTGCTGCACTAAAACACAGCGCCCCTGGGTCCTAGAGGCAGCCGGTTTGAGTAGGACAACAACTGACTAAAACACAGCGCCTCTATAGCGGACAACATAGGAACTGCAGATTTTTAAGAAAATAGCGTTTATTCTTTTTTTTAATAATTCAGATTCATCTGCGGGCCGACTAAAACCCCCTGGCGGGCCGGATGCGGCCCGCGGGCCGGGTCTTTGACACCCCTGATTTAAACAATCACATGAGAGTCCACACAGGAGACAAGCCATTTCCTTGTGAACTTTGTGGACATAGATTTAGTCAGAAGACAAGTTTAAACTCACACATGAGAGTCCACACAGGAGACAAGCCGTTTCCTTGTGAACTTTGTGGACAAAGATTTAGTCATAAGACAAGTTTAAACTCACACATGAGAGTCCACACAGGAGACAAGCCATTTCCTTGTGAACTTTGTGGACAAAGATTTAGTCATAAGACAAGTTTAAACTCACACATGAGAGTCCACACAGGAGACAAGCCGTTTCCTTGTGATCTTTGTGGACAAAGATTTAGTCATAAGACAAGTTTAAACTCACACATGAGAGTCCACACAGGAGACAAGCCATTTCCTTGTGAACTTTGTGGACAAAGATTTAGTCAGAAGACAACTTTAAACAAACACATGAGAGTCCACACAGGAGACAAGCCGTTTCCATGTGAACTTTGTGGACAGAGATTTAGTCAGAAGACAACTTTAAACAAACACATGAGAGTCCACACAGGAGACAAGCCGTTTCCTTGTGATCTTTGTGGACAAAGATTTAGTCGGAAGGAACATTTAAACAATCACATGAGAGTCCACACAGGAGACAAGCCATTTCCTTGTGATCTTTGTGGACAAAGATTTAGTCATAAGACAAGTTTAAACTCACACATGAGAGTCCACACAGGAGACAAGCCATTTCCTTGTGATCTTTGTGGACAAAGATTTAGTCATAAGACAAGTTTAAACACACACATGAGAGTCCACACAGGAGACAAGCCATTTCCCTGTGATATTTGTGGACAACGATTTAGTCATAAGACAAGTTTAAACTCACACATGAGAGTCCACACAGGAGACAAGCCATTTCCTTGTGAACTCTGTGGACATAGATTTAGTCAGAAGACAAGTTTAAACAGACACGTGAGAGTCCACACTGGAGTGGAAACTTTCTACCAGAAAATGTTAAAATAATTATTATAGGCCATGAGATGCAACTGGTGTCCATCCATCCATCCATCCATCCATCCATCCATCTTCTTCCGCTTATCCGGGGTCGGGTCGCGGGGGTAGCAGCCTAAGTAGGGAGGCCCAGACTTCCCTCTCCCCAGCCACTTGGAGCAGCTCCTCTGGGGGAATCCCAAGGCGTTCCCAGGCCAGCCGAGAAACATAGTCCCTCCAGCGTGTCCTGGGTCTTCCTCTGGGTCTCCTCCCGGTGGGACATGCCCGGAACACCTCACCAGGGAGGCGTCCAGGAGGCATCCTAACCAGATGCCCGAGCCACCTCAACTGGCTCCTCTCGATGTGGAGAAGCAGCGGCTCTACTCCGAGTCCCTCCCGGATGACTGAGCTTCTCACCCTATCTCTAAGGGAGAGTCCAGCCACCCTGCGGAGAAAACTCATTTCAGCCGCTTGTATCCGAGATCTTGTTCTTTCGGTCATAACCCAAAGCTCATGACCATAGATGAGGGTGGGAACGTAGATCGATCGCTAAATTGATGCAACTGGTGTTTTAACACCAAAATAAAATTAATTTTGATTTTGTAAAATATATTCTGTAACAATAGTCGAAGAAGTTCCTAATCTATGATTTGCTCCTAATTTCTCAAGAATACTTTAAAAACAAACTAATTAAACCTTAGATCATAATTTGGACTATATATGTTGGTTCTAAAATACTGGTTCAGTGGTTGTTCAATATGTGGAGAGAACCAACCAACCAATCAAATTGTTTTTTCAAACAGTCAGACCCCATGAAATGTTGTTCATGTAATTCCTGAGAGAATTGTTATTTAATCAGTTAGTTACTTGGTTAATTAACAGATTTCTCATGCAGATGAACTAATTGTGTTTTAATTAAGGATGGGGCTGATCTGGTATCAGTATTGGCTTCGGCCTCCTATACCAGCATAATTTACCTATCGATACAATCTGCAGACATTTCCGATCCATGATGAATTTCTATGTCTGCTGAAACATCTCCACATGTGATTCCCTGCCAGCTGCTCTGCAAGGCAGGGAATCAAACTATGGAATGGATTTTCTGAAGGAAATTAATTTCATAATTTGAAGCCAGCTAAAATGTGAGTAAATACATGAGGACTGAGAGCAGCACTGTGGCTAACGTCTAACCAACTTTTCATCTTAACATGTCTGCTGTGTGGAAGTATTTTACACTAAACACTGCAAGACAGCAACGTGCAATGTCTGCAGAGCCGCTGTACCAAGAGAAGAAAGCTCTGATGTGACCTACAATACATCAAACTTATTAAACATCTGAAATAGCACCACATTAAAGAGCACAAGGATTGTTTAACCAGGCACTGTTGTAAAGTTAGCTCAGTGGTGGGCAACGCTAATCCAAAAATTAGTTCCGCTATTTCTAAAGCACTAATTAATTTATTTAGGTCCGCAATTTCAAAAGCACTAATGTCTTATGAAAATTAGGGGAAGCTAATTCTAATCCGCTAATTAAATTCAACAATTGGTAGCAGCAAGTTATGCAATATTTGCACTACACTGCCAACTAGCGGTGCATGAACTGTTATCAGAGGTGTCAAGTAACGAAGTATAAATACTTCGTTACTTTACTTAAGTACAAATTTTAGTTATCTATACTTTAGTAAAGTAATTATTTTTCAGCCTACTTTATACTTCTACTTCTTACATTTTCACGCAATTACTGGTACTTTCTACTCCTTACTTTTTAAAAATAGCCTCGTTACTTTTCTTTCATTTTGCCGTATTGAGGTAAGCTGAAAGTTTCGTTACATTTTAAGCAGGAATAATAGTGTCTGAAGCTGTCGGATCGAGGTTCTGACTCGGTCCATTAGCTCTGACGTGTTGCTAAATACGGGAAAAGTCCGTGTGGGCGACATTTATTGAGCTATTTTTACTGGGCGCAGCTTGGTATAACTGTTCGGATGTGAAACGATACGTTTACAGAATTTTTGGGGTGCATTTAAGCGTCTTATGAGTTGAAAAAGAATCTACATTTGTGATAAGGTGACGCTACGTTCATGGCGTCTGTTTATGTGCTGTGATCGATTCAAAGCGATCACGTGACACGCGGTGCTGGTCGTCAAATTTCAGTTTTGTTAGCACAATACTGACAGATTGTCTGACTTGTTCGTTCTATGCATGAAATATCGTCAGAAACTGTTTAACCGCGGTGTTTTGAGATATTTAAAGGGGTTTTAGAGCGTTTAGACTTCGGGAGAACACAAACGTCCGACTGCACGCACGTCCCTAAATGCAACACAAACGACACATCGACGTAGTGACGTCAGCCAGATAGAAAAAAAGGAAAAAGTCCGGTGCATTTAATATCTAAAAGTTCACAGAACCTTTTCTAAACATTTTAAACACATCGATTATTTTCTTAACAGAACGTTTGTTTAAGCGATTGTCACATCCAGGCTAAAACTCATCCCAAAAGTTGATTTTTCACCGTCTTCGTTTTCAAGCTAACGGAATTAGCGGTAGTCAACGCGGCCTTAAGAGTCAACAGCGCCTCTATAGCGGCCAGGAAGAGTAATTACAGTCACATTGTGACTCCATGAAACATATGGTAATGCTCAATAATACCCCTATATGGTTATTTTAATATATTTAAATTTGCATTTAAATGTGTCTATTTTCAATGGGCATATATGCAGTTAAGACAGGTAGCTTAGTGCACCCCTAGTTTTTCAACATTAACAATATAATATAATCTAGTCTAAAAAAATGATTTTTGTGGGGGAGGTGGGGTTGTATACAATAGTATGTGTGGTGCGGCCTAAGCATTTGTCTTTGTTGTTGCTTTTTCTTACGCTACTTTTACTTTTATACTTTTAAGTAGTTTTGAAACCAGTACTTTTTTACTTTTACTTGAGTAAAAAGCTAGAGTTGATACTTCTACTTCTACAGAAGTATTTTTAAATCCCAGTATCTATACTTCTACTTGAGTAATGAATGTGAATACTTTTGACACCACTGACTGTTATACAGTAAGTTGTTTGAGTTTCAGAGTATTTAGTTTGGTTCTCTTCAACAGGTTTCACAAGGACAAAATGTACCCATTCCAAAGTCTGTTAGCTAAACTGCTGACATATTTGGCTGTTTTTTTTTCTTCTTTTGTTACTTTTAGTACCACTAGATCGCATGTGTCAAACTCAAGGCCCGTGGGCCAAATCCGGCCTACCATAACCGTTTCTGTGGCTCTCTACACCCTAGAACTTCAAGATAACAGTTGTAAGCATGTTGCTCTCAGGTGATGGGTCCCCATCCCTACACTCCCTGGTCTCTCTGTTAATTGTCTTGCTTATCTCCTCCATTTTGTTGTCCAGGTGTTTGTGATTGTCATGCTGTGTGTTCATGTACCTGTATATAAAGTCAGGGATTTTTTAATTGATAAAGCTCTGTATATGTTGTATAACACAATCATTGTTCCACATTTAATCTATTGTATTGAGGTTTGGGGAAAAGCGTGCAAAACAATTACAAAGCCTGTTTTTATTTTACAAAAGAGAGCTGTAAGAGTAATCACCAGAAAACATTTCAGTCACCCATCAAACACCTTGTTTCTTCAGCTAAATTTATTGAAATTCCAGGAATTGGTAGAATATAGTATTTTATCAGTTATGTATAGGGCTCATAATAACACATTACCTTTAAATATCCAAAGAAATTTTATAAAAAGACAAAGTTATTACAATCTCAAAGGGACAGAGATATTCATCAAACCACAATTCAGAACCAGCTTAAAGGGACGGTCTACCTCAATTCAGGGAGTTCGATTGTGGAATGCTCTGGAGAGTGATGTTAAAAATGCAAAATCAATGTATACATTTAAGAAAAAGGTCAAAAAGGACTTGCTCAAAAACTATATATGATGTAGCTTAGTGTGTTTGTGTATTACACTTATGTTGTACTTATGATGTAGCTTAGTGTGTTTGTGTATTACAGTTAGAAAAATTAAGTAGAGTTATTCATTTTGTGATGTAGTTTGTGTATTACAGTTAGAAAAATTAAGTAGAGTTATTCATTTTGTGATGTAGTTTGAAGGTTATCATTGGTTGAACAAACTGTGAAATAAGGGGCAGATATAATAATAAGATTTCATCTTCTTTCTGCTCCTTTCATTTTATTCTACTTGTATTCTTGTATCTGATGAAACTGTTTTGTAGTTTTTAACAGACTTCCGGGCTGACGTGGAACAAGATGGCAGTATAGAGTGAGAGCTCCCAAGTCGAAGAGAAAAAAGAAACCTCCCAAATATAATGTAAAGAAATATAAACTCTTTTTTTTTAACGAAATGAGTGGAGGACATAGGAGAGTAATAACGAGAAAAATGAACAAAGACCAAGAAGATCAAGAGCCTGAAATGAAACAGGTGGATCCAGAAAACGGCGACTCCAAACAAATTACCACGCTGTTGGAGGGACTCGCAAAAGAAATACGGGACCTCAAAGGAGGAATTAAGGAGGACTTCACAAAATTCAAAGAAGAATTTAAAGAAGAGATGAAACGGGAGTTCACTGGATTTAAAGAAGAAATTGTAAAAAAAGTTGCGCAGAATGTCTCAGATTTACAGCAACAGCGACAGGACCTCACAGAGGCGCAAAGTCGGATCTCAGAGCTGGAGGAGTGGAACACGGAGGCGAAGGAGGCCATTCTGAATCTCTTCAAACAGCAAACCAAACTTCAGGAGAAGCTGACTGCAGTCGAAGGACACGGAAGACGCTCTAATTTGAGAATTTACAATCTGGCCGAACAAGACGGTGAATCTGTGCAAGAGCGGGTGGACGCGCTTCTGCGCCGAGAGCTGGAACTGCCGGAGGGAACAGATCTACAAATACAGCGCGCGCACAGAAGCACCGGGAAGAAACCACCGCAGGGAGCAACTCCGAGGTCTATAGTGGTCAACTTTCTGAAGTATGAAACCAAAGAAAACATCTTGGCCAAAGTCTGGAAAAAAAAAAAGATTCAAGTTGAAGGGAAGCAGATATTTTTTGATCACGACTACCCCGCGGAGGTGATGAAGAAACGCAAGTCTTACTCTGAGATTAAAAAGAAGCTGAAAGAGGAAAAGATTCGCTTCCAGACGCCACTGACGAGGATACGAATCCACTGGTCGGATGGGATCATGACGTATGACAACGCGGAGGACGCAGCACGAGAGATGAGGAGACGAGGGCTGGAGACACAGGAGGAGGACAGCAGCGGACCATCGTTGGAGGAGAGGATCAGGAATGTGTTGCCATGGCAACGCGTTGGAATGAAGCGCACGGAGGGAGAGACCGCAGCTGCAGAGGGACCGAGTCAAGATGCTGGAAGCCGAGCGAGGGCCAGGCTGCAGGAGTTTAAAAGATGAAGAAACTTTGTTCATAAGAGAAACGGAGAGGGGGACGTGAGGGGGAGACACGGAGGTAACAAGCTTTTCCTGTCTGTAATCCAAAGTAAAAAAAAGAAAAAGAAACAGGGGGTTGGTTGAACAGAGTTATTAAAATAAAGACATGACTTAATAAGTTAACTGTTATAGTTATTTAAAGGAAAATAATTATACGTTTATTTGACTCTTAAGAAATATGTTTATGTTATAATTTAATTGCCAGCCTCTCTTATTTTAAATACAACAGATGGGACATCTTAAGACAGACTTATTTGAGAAATTATAACACCCTTACCTCCACCCCCCCCCCTCCTATTTATTATTATTTCTTATATAAAACAGATTTCTCTAATATTTATATAGAAATCGACAGGGAGATCTGTTAAAACAGTGACTGTTGGACTTACCTAGTAGGATGGGGACACCTGTTTTAGGTTTACCTCAAATCGCTAGGGGGGGCCCTTTGTACACAACAGGCTACCCCCCACCCTTCCCAACAGGAGGACAGGGCCTTAGGGGAATAAGGCCCATTTTTGTCAGGGAGTTCAGTTTTTTTTTTAGTTTAAGTTTTTTTTGGGGGAAAAGGTTAGTAGTTAGTATTGCAATGGAGAAGTTGAGAAATATTTTAAGGGATATAAACAATGGAAAATAATGAAATAATGGTGGTGTCATTGAACGTTAACGGCCTAAATAATGTCAAGAAAAGAAATAAAGTCTTAACTAAGTTTAGAAAAGAGAAGATGCAGATTATCTTTTTGCAGGAAACACATTTATCCAGAGAGGAACATGACAAATTTAAAAAATTAGGTTACAGGAATTCATTTTCCAGTTCTTTTGGACAAAAGCACAAAAGGGGAGTGATGATACTAATTGCAAATACTTTGAAGTTTGAAATGATCAAGAAAATTGGAGATAAGGAAGGGAGGTTCATAATAATAAAAGGCAAATTAGAAAACCAGCTAGTAACAATGTTTAATGTGTATGCACCCCCAGAAAGTGGAAAGACGTTTTTTGAAAAAATATTTCATCTTCTAAGTTCGGAAGCAGAAGGGATATTGTTACTTTGTGGAGACTGGAATGTGGTATTGAATTATGGATTAGACACAACAAGTAGGAAAGAAAGCAAAAAACAAATCAATAGGTATATGAATAACATGATTTCAGAAGTGGAAATATTGGATGTATGGAGAGAACTCCACCCCTTAGACCGGGATTACACTCACTATTCAGTACCACATGCAGTATACTCTAGAATTGACTACATATTAATGAATAAGGGAGACTTATTTAGAGTGAAGGAATGCAGGATAGGGGTAACAGATGTCTCAGATCACAGTGCAATCTACCTAAAAATTAATTTGAATAACAGGAGGAAAAATACCGTATGGAGACTCAATGAAGGAATATTAAATAATAAGGGATTTGTAGAGGAAGTAAAAGGGGAAATTATTAGATATAAGGAAGAAAATGACAATGGAGAAGTAGATCCGACAATTTTATGGGACACTATGAAAGCAGTAATAAGAGGAAAGATTATTTCATACACAGCATTTATACAAAAAAATAGGTTAGAAACATATCAAAGACAAATTGAAGAGCTGAAAAAATTGGAGCAACAGCATAAACAAACAAATGATCCAGAAACATTGAAACTGGTTAAAGAAACCAGAGGAAAAATAGATGAAATCCTGTTGGAGGAGGTGGAAAGGAAAGCTAGATTTACAAGGCAGACATTTTATGAAGGAGGACCTAAAGCTACTAAAGACCTGGCTAGACGTATAAAGAAACAGCAGGCATTAAGCAATATAAATAAAATAAGAGACCCACTGACCAATGAAATTCAATATGAACCAGAAGAAATTCAAAAGATATTTGAGGAGTACTATATAAACTTATACACCCAACCTCAATTGGAGGGGGAGGAGGCCATGAAAGAGTTTTTGGACACATTAGATCTACCAGCAATAGGTAGAAAACAAAATGAGATGCTGACTTCAAAAATAACTGCCGAAGAGATAAAAAATGCAATTAGTCGGGCTAAACCGGGGAAATCACCAGGAGCAGATGGACTGGGGGCATCATTCTACAAAACTTTTAAAGAGGAGTTAATCCAACTCCTATATGATTCATTTAACTATAGTCTCAAGACAGGTAAAATCCCCCCCTCCTGGAAAGCAGCTATTATCTCTGTTATTCCAAAGGAAGGTAAAGATCAGGAATATTGTCACAATTATAGACCAATATCAATCCTAAATGTGGATTATAAACTTTACACCTCTATCATAGCCAAGAGATTAGAAAATATAATGCAGGATCTGATTGAGGAGGACCAGACTGGTTTTATTAAAAATAGACAAACACAAGATAACATAAGAAGAACCCTACATGTTATAGATCATATACAAAGGAACGGAGACAGCATGATTTTAGTAAGTGTAGACGCAGAAAAGGCTTTTGACAGTGTAAATTGGACATTCCTGTACAAAGTACTAGAAAAATTTGGATTCAATGAAAAATTTGTTAATTGTATTAAATCAATATACCAGGAACCAACAGCAAGAATAAAAATAAATGGTAGTCTGACAGGAAGAATAAAACTGGAGAGAGGTACAAGACAGGGCTGCTGTCTCTCCCCAAGTCTGTTTGCATTATTTATTGAACCACTCGCACAGATGATCAGACAAGAAGATGATGTGAAAGGAGTGGAAATAGGAAGGGAGGAACACAAAATAGGGTTATTTGCAGACGACGTATTATTATTTTTAAAACAACCTAATGTTAGTTTCCTAAAAACAATGAGACTCTTAGAGAACTATGGAAGCTTCTCAGGATACAAACTTAATGTTACAAAAACACAAATTCTATCAATAAACTACTCTCCATCACAAGAGATTAGAGATGTATTCAATCTGAAGTGGAATGAAAAATGTATGAAATACTTGGGGGTAAACCTTACAAAAAAAATAGATACACTTTATGACGCAAACTACACAAAAATAAACTTACATATTAGGAAAGATTTGGATAGATGGTCAGGAGTTGGTTTGGATCTTGGATCAAGAATAAAGATAATTAAGATGAATATTTTACCAAGACTTTTATACTTGTTCCAATCCTTGCCAGTGATAATCCCACAAAATCAATTCATAGAATGGGACAAGTGGATTTCGAGGTTTATATGGAGAGGGAAGAAACCCAGGATTAGATACAAAACTCTGCAGCTCCCAAAAGATAAAGGAGGTTTGGCTCTACCAAGTCTCAAAGAATATTTTTATGCAGCACAACTCAGACCTCTGATATGCTGGTGCAATGATGAACATGTTTCAAAATGGAAAAGCCTGGAAATGGATATGAAAGGTATAGAGGTGAGAAATTTAATATCTCACAAAACATTATTGGGCAAATTAGAAAATCAACTGGATTCAATAACCAAAACTACAATTGAAATATGGAACACAGTGGTAGATAGATATAAATTGGAAAAAGAAACAAGGATCTTGAGCTGGTTTGCTTGGGATTCAAGGTTCATACCGGGTACCCATGATAAAGGGTTTAAACAGTGGGCAAATAAAGGTATAACAGTGATGTGTAAGATGATTGAAAGGGGTAAGCTGCAGAGTTTTGAGAATCTAAGGGAAAAATTTGGATTGGAAGAGCAAGAAAGGTATCGGTACTTACAAATTAGACATTACTATGAAAAGGAGGTAAAAACTGACACAACAAGCGAAATTATTGAAGCCTTTCGGAAGGCCTATGAGGGAAAAAAATGTAGAATAATTTCAACTTTATACAGAGGTCTGATGGCAGGAAAGAAAACTTCCTCACTATATATTAAAGAAAAATGGGAAAAAGAAATGCAGGAACAAATAACTGAGGAAGAATGGTTAAACATCTGTAAAACGCAGTGTACGGCCACCAGCTCCAGGTTCTGGAGAGAATTTAATTGGAAAAATATCATTAGATTCTTTATAACACCAAAACTTCAGAAGAAAATGGCATCCAGCACGCAACCGTGCTGGAGATCCTGTGGACACAGAGATGTGGACCATGTACATATATTTTGGTCATGTCAAAAAATAAAAGGGTATTGGGATAAAATATGGCTTACTTTGAATAAAATACTAGAATATGAAATACCCAAAACATGCAAAATACTTTATTTGGGAAATATTTCACACAAAATCATACAAAAAGAGGATGAATACCTGATTAAGATATTGTTAACAGCAAGTAAAAAAGCCATCACAAGAATGTGGTATAAAGTGGATCCACCGACTGTGGAGCGGTGGCTGAGCACTGTGGAAGAGATATTTGTAATGGAAAAACTCACTCATAAATTAAGACTGCAAGAGGCGCAGTTTAACGAAAAGTGGGGAAAATGGACTTATTACAGAAAGAATACACCACCTTCTTAACTGGACAATGAGAGCACTGGAAAATTAACCATTGATTAAGACTGTATGTATATTGTACTTCTTCACTGCAAATATTTTAAGAAAATTGCAATAAAAAAATAAAAAAAAAAAAAAAAAAAAAAACTGTTTTGTATTGTTCTTTTAAAATGAATGAATAAACATCAAATCAAATCAACGGCCCAGTCAGAGTCCAGAACCTGAACCTGAAGGTGGGACCTTCAGAGAGCTGAGCAGAAACCTCAAAGAACTGAAGCAACAATGGAAAGAAGAGTGGGTCAGAACTCCTCCAGAACCAGGAGAGAGACTGATGAAGTCCTGCAGAGAACCACAGAGGGTTCTGCTGCTGAAGGAGGTTCTGTTGGGTCAGAGGCACAAGCTGAGGTTAAATTTTAATGATTTTAGAACTTGTTAAAGATCATCCATCCAGCCATCCAGCTAACTGTCTATTCATCCATCCATTCAGCTAACTGTCTATCCATCCATCCATTCAGCTAAAAGTCTATTCATCCTTGTATCTGATGAAACTGTTTTGTATTGTTCTTTTAAAATGAATGAATAAACATCAAATCAAATCAAAAATAAGTCTGTATCTCTGTGTTTATCGTTGTCCTGGCATTGTCTCCTGTTGCCTCTGTCTCCTGAGTTCCTTGTGATTCCCTGAGTATGTAAATTTGCTGCCCTGTCAGCTATTTTATGTTCTTAATTTCTGCGGCCGTCGCGGACGCCATTTTGAACAGTGCTAATGGCGAACTATTTTTAAATCCAGCAGATTTGACCATTTCGTGAAACTCTCAAGCTCAGAAAAACTTGTGCTATAACGTCAGCTAAGAAATGTATTTTTTCTCAGCAAAGAAATAATTGTTTTACCGTGTTCTGTTGTAAAATCCTGGCTTCTTTGGCCGTCGCGGACGCCAATTTGAAGAGTGCTAATGTGGCGAACTTCTTTTTTTAAATCCAGACGCGTCGCGTAGGCCGCTGAGAAACATCCACAAGTTCACCCTCCATGTTAAAAAGTCTTCGTCTGAAGCCCCCAATATACCTGTTTCTTTTGCCTCACGCCGCTGGACTCGCGTGTGCTGCGCACCTGCAGCCCTTTTGTACTCTGTGCAAGCGCAGCTCTCTGAGTGCAGCTGCAGCCGGGCAGAGCAGGACAAATTGAGGTCGCTGATTGGTCATTTGCTGACACGCGAGGCACTTTATCAACGCGCGCGCGTAGGCGTAGTAAAATCCGACCTTGGCGCGCTCACGCCCGTGATCAAAGGCTTTTGCCGCGGCGCTCCCACGGCGCCGAGCGGCGTGAGGCAAAAGAAACAGGTATATTGGGGGCTTAACTCTTCGAAAACAAGCAATAAGGCTGCAGAGTAACACACTGGCTGTTAACTGCTATAGAGAGAGCACACACCAAGAGACTGAGGGGGATGCTTTTTAGTCACGGACCACATCCGGCGCTGACAGGATATAGTCTGTTAGCTGTCGTCCGAGCTCGTAAATACGTTATTTCGTTTTTACTGATAGATCCTGTAATTAGTTATTAGCGGTACTGCATTGTAAATAAAAATAGCACAAATCCGCATATGAATTATAAAAGTTAGTTAATCCGCTGTAAAGCTAACTGATTATTTAGCTACGCTATAAGCGGATTAGCGCATTAGCACTCTCTAGCGGTCGGAGGCCCACCACTGCTAACAGCTACACATGCTAACAGCTACACATGCTAACAGCTACACATGTTAACAGCTACACATGCTAACAGCTACACATGCTAACAGCTACACATGCTAACAGCTACACATGCTAACAGCTACACATGCTAACAGCTACACATGCTAACAGCTGCAGATACTAACAGCTGCAGATGCTAACAGCTACAGATGCTAACATCTGCAGATGCTAACAACTACAGATGCTAACAGCGACAGATACTAACAGCTACAGATGTTAACAGTTACAGATGTTAAAAACTAAAGATGCTAACAGCTACACATGCTAACAGCTACACATGCTAACAGCTAAACATGTTAAAAGCTACACATGTTAACAGCTACAAATGTTAACAGCTACAGATACTAACAGCTACAGATACTAACAGCTACAGATACTAACAGCTACAGATACTAACAGCTACAGATACTAACAGCTACAGATACTAACAGCTACAGATGTTAACAGCTACAGATGTTAACAGCTACAGATGTTAACGGCTACAGATGTTAACAGCTACAAATGCTAACAGCTACAGATGTTAACAGCTACAGATGTTAACAGCTACAGATGTTAACAGCTACAGATGTTAACAGCTACATATGTTAACAGCTACAGATATTAAAAGCTACAGACGTTAACAGCTAAAGATGTTAACAGCTACAGATATTAAAAGCTACAGACGTTAACAGCTAAAGATGTTAACAGCTACAGACGCTAACAGCTACAGACGTTAACAGCTAGAGAAATTAACAGCTATAGACGCTAACAGTTACAAATGCTAACAGCTACAGACGTTAACAGCTACAGACGTTAACAGCTACAGACGTTAACAGCTACAGACGTTAACAGCTACAGACGCTAACAGCTACAGATGTTAACAGCTACAAATGCTAACAGTTACAGATGTTAACAGCTACAGATGTTAACGGCTACAGATGTTAACAGCTACAGATGTTAATAGCTACAGATGTTAATAGCTACAGACGCTAACAGCTACAGACGCTAACAGCTACAGACGCTAACAGCTACAGACGCTAACAGCTACAGCAGTTAACAGCTACAGACGCTAACAGCTACAGACGTTAACAGCTACAGACGTTAACAGCTACAGACGTTGTTAACAGCTACAGACGTTGTTAACAGCTACAGACGTTAACAGCTACAGACGTTAACAGCTACAGATGTTAACAGCTACAGACGTTATCAGCTACA
Source organism: Garcialebias charrua (assembly GCA_038048925.1). Classification (NCBI taxonomy): domain Eukaryota; kingdom Metazoa; phylum Chordata; class Actinopteri; order Cyprinodontiformes; family Rivulidae; genus Garcialebias; species Garcialebias charrua. The sequence goes on along the minus strand of JBBPBX010013234.1, from coordinate 34,524 downwards.
GTTGTTAACAGCTACAGACGTTAACAGCTACAGACGCTAACAACTACAGATGTTAACAGCTACAGACGTTGTTAACAGCTACAGATGTTAACAGCTACAGACGTTAACAGCTACAGAAGCTAACAGCTATAGACGCTAACAACTATAGATGTTACCAGTTACAGATGTTGTTAACAACTACAGACGTTAACAGCTACAGACGTTAAAGGTTCAGTATGCAGTTTCTGTAGAACTGCAGCACTTAGAAATATTTTCAACAGGCAAAGCATTCTGATCCCTCCCCCTCAGAGCCATATATGGCTCTGCCCCCTTGTGGTCTGTTAAATTTCAAATTCAAGCTCTGTTTTTATTGGCTGATTCAAATTCAAGCTCTGTTTTTATTGGCTGGTTACAAACTCTGTTTTTATTGGCTGGAAAATGGTGGGTCACCTTTTCTTTTTAGAAATGCTTATTTACCACCTGGAGAAGCAAGGGGACAATATTTTTTTTTTTTTTTCAGAGATTACCTGGCTAACATCAGTCTGTCAGGAGGTAGTGACAGAGTGAAGAAATATGTTCATAAAAAAAGCTACATACTGAAGCTTTAACTGCTACAGACGTTAACAGCTACAGACGTTAACAGCTACAGATGTTAACAGCTACAGACGTTAACAGCTACAAATGCTAACAGCTACAGACGCTAACAGCTACAGACGCTAACAACTACAGATGTTAACAGCTACAGACGTTGTTAACAGCTATAGATGTTAACAGCTACAGACGTTAACAGCTACAGATGTTAACAGCTACAAATGCTACCAGCTACAGACGTTAACAGCTGCAGACGTTAACAGCTACAGACGTTAACAGCTACAGACGTTAACAGCTACAGATGTTAACAGCTACAGATGTTAACAGCAACAGATGTTAGCTACAGACGTTAACAGCTACAGATGTTAACAGCTACAGACGCTAACAGCTACACATGCTAACAGCTACAGATGCTAACAGCTACACATGCTAACAGAGTGAAGTAACTTCCTCTCCACAGACAAGAAGCTGCAGTGTTAAAAGCCTCTGGCAGCAGCAGCTTGGAACTAAATCACAGAATAAAGTGTTTGACTCACGAGAAGTCTTTTTTCATCAGTAATTGAAATAAATCACGGAGCTAAATCCAAACGTAGCTTCTCAACACGAAGGAAAACCAAGAGGCCGAGCTGGTGACGTCACCACAGTGCTGCCAGATCTCGCGATAGAAACTGACGTGATGTCCACATATTTAACAAAGTCAAGTCAAAGTCAAAGTCAACTTTATTGTCAAAACTGCAATATGTACAGGACATACACAGCATTTCTCTCAGTCCCTCGGTGCAACAGTAACCATTTAAACACTAAAACAGCTGGAGAGGACGCTGGCGTGATGTCGCCGCTTCTCCACGCTAAATAGTTATTTTACTGTTGCTATTTTTTTGGACATTTTTTAGGACATTTATCTGGACTTATTTTGCTCAGTGGTTTTTTAATAAGGACTTTACGGACAGCTTAGTTAGTACTTCCTAACCGGAATATTGGGCTGTCTGCCTCCTGTCACTGCAGTTTTTGTGTTTTGCTTACCTGCTGCCTCTGTCAACCTCCTGTGTCATCTGGACTGTTCTGGACTTTCTCCTGTGCTCCTCTTCAAGTGATGCTCAACCGAGTTACATCTCACTGCTTCTTGGTTATTTCTCTCGGAGCCGTGGGTCTGCTGTTTGCGGCTAGCTCTGTGCTAGCTCCCCCCGGTTTGGCTGCCGTGATGTTGACCTATTCAAAGTCAAAGTCAACTTTATTGTCAGATCTGCAATATGTACAGTACAGGACATACACAGGACCGAAATTGCGTTTCTCTCAGTCCTCAGTCTCTCAGTCTCAGCTTCGCAGCTGCTTGGACTTAACAACTGCTCCATTCCACCTTCTGTTCCCATCATCAAACAACTGGGACTTCTGCGTAGACCTCGTTACATCCATAGAGGCTCGCGAAGGAAATCCATTTACTCTCGCTCTGAATTAATTCCGTGCGGGAGACGTGTCGCACCTCGACTACGTCATCAGAACGCTGCGTCTGTAGTCCCTTGTAGTCCACAGCGCCCAAAGTGGCAAGGAAAACGTGGAGTGGACTTCAGTTTGCTCAAACCGGTTCAAAACGCTCCTACACCAACTGGCATTAAAATAGAACTTTTCAATGTACAATCACTATCGAACAAATCATGTTTAATTCATGATCACATTCTGGAGAAGGACCTGGACCTCATGTGCCTCACAGAAACTTGGCATCAACCGGATGTGTTCAGTTCTCTGAATGAAGCTTGTCCCTCTGGATACAATTATCTGCAGAGAGCCCGCTGCACTGGCCGCGGTGGTGGTCTGGCTGTAATCTACCGCAGTAATTTAAAATTGTCACATCTGTCTTCTCATAATTTTTCCTCTTTCGAATGTTTGGCCTTCAACTTCAAAGCCCCACTCCTGATGAACGTTATATTGATTTATAGACCTCCCAAACCGCATGTTTCATTTAACTCAGAAATGCATGACCTCCTCACCTTTTTCTGCACCTCCCCTGTAAAAACTATTTTTCTTGGCGATCTAAATATCCACATGGACAATTCCTCTTCCCCTCTGGCTACAGATTTTAAGTCTCTTTTGGAATCTCTCAACCTCACCCAACATGTGGACGCCCCTACGCACAACAGGGGGCATACTCTGGATTTGGTGATTACAGACACTGTACTCATCAATAACTTGTCTGTATATGACCTGGGTGTCTCAGACCACAGGGTCATCTCCCTGGAAGTGCCTTCAACTTCGCCTTCTTCTAACCCAAAACGACCTATCCAGTTCCGTGACTATAAAAACATCTCCCCTGATGTTTTGTCTGCTGATCTTCACGCCCTGACCGCCGTCAATCACTCATCTGCAGATGACTCTGTGAATTATTACAACCAATCTCTCCAGGAGCTTCTGGACCTACATGCTCCCTTGAAGACAAGACTGGTGTCTTTCTCCCGTTCAGCCCCCTGGTACACTGGTGAGCTGCGCAGGATGAAGGCAACTGGCCGTGCTATTGAGAGACGTGTAAAATCATCTGGTCTCTCGGTACATAAGCAAGCGTACAAAGAACATCAGAAAGCGTACGCCTATTCTCTTAAAGAAGCACGCTCCAAATATTATTCCAACATCATCAACACCTGCCCTGGAAACTCTAAACAGCTCTTCACCACAATAACTCATCTGCTTAATCCCATTAAACAAACTCATGAGGTCTCTGTTCAAAAATGCGACCTGTTCCTCTCATCTTTTAAAAACAAAGTTGACACTATCAGATCCCAGCTCCACAACCTCCCTGATCTTAGTGTGCCATCTACCCGTCTGCTTTCTGGGACCCTGAGCAGCTTTGATGAAGTTGTTCAGAGTGAGGTGGAGACCATCCTCAAGAAAATGAAGCCTTCATCCTGCGCCCTGGATCCCTTCCCCTCATCTCTCATAAAATCCAATCACTCTGCAATTAGCCCATTAATCACACAAATAATAAATAAGTCTCTACAATCTGGTCATGTTCCACTGCCTCTAAAAACTGCCATCATTAGGCCTCTTCTGAAAAAATCTAATTTGGATCCCGACATTTTTTCAAATTACCGGCCAATTTCCCACCTCCCATTTCTGTCCAAAGTGCTGGAGAAAGCAGTTGCTGCTCAGCTGCAGGAACACCTACAGCAACACTCTCTGTATGAGAAGTTCCAGTCTGGATTCAGAGCAGCTCACAGTACTGAGACTGCATTGTTGAGAGTAACGAATGATGTCCTCATGGCTGCTGACACTGGTTCTCCCTCCATCCTTGTCCTCCTTGACCTCACTGCAGCCTTCGACACTGTGGACCATAGTATCCTCCTCCACCGTCTTCATGTGGAGGTCGGTCTCTGTGACACTGTCCTGGACTGGTTCAGATCTTTCCTCTCCAATAGGCTGGAATGTGTCAGTCTTGGCAATGCCACTTCCCAGACAGTCGGTGTCTCCTGTATACCTCAGGGGTCAGTTCTGGGGCCCCTGCTGTTTTCCCTTTACATGCTGCCTTTGGGTCAAATTATTAATCAGTTCAACATTTCCTTTCACTGCTATGCCGACGACACACAACTTTACATCAGGACTGGAGCATCATCATCATCCCTATCTCCATCTTCACTCACTGCTCTCACTGCTCTCTCTGCCTGCCTGGAGGAAATAAAGGCATGGATGAATCAAAACTTTCTTCAACTGAACTGCTCCAAGACCGAGGCCATATTGATTGGCACCCCTCACCAGATACAAGCATCAACTTTAACAACAATCTCCTTCTCTGGTCAAGACATCCCCCTCTCCACCTCTGTTACAAATCTTGGAATAAAAATTGACTCTCATCTCACATTTGAAAATCACATTAAGCATCTGTTTAAAACCTGCTTCTTCCATCTTCGAAACATCTCCAGACTTCGCCCATCTCTGACTTTTCCTCTTCTTCTTCTTCTTCTTTCGGCTTTTCCCTTTTCAGGGGTCGCCACAGCGAGTCATCCTCCTCCACCTCACTCTGTCCTCTGCATCCTCTGTCCTCACTCCAACTACCTTCATGTCCTCTCTAACTGCATCCATATATCTCCTCTTTGGTCTCCCTCTTTGTCTTTTTCCTGGCAGCTGCATTTCTAACATCCTTCTACCAATATACCCACTGTCCCTCCTCTGGACATGTCCAAACCATCTCAGTCTGGCCTCCCTAACTTTATCTCCCAGTTGTTTAACATGTGCTGTACCTCTGATGATCTCATTCCTGATCTTATCCATCCTTGTCACTCCTAAGGAGAACCTCAGCATCTTCATTTCTGCTACTTCCAGTTCTTTCTCCTGTCTTTTTGTCAATGCCACTGTCTCCAGACCATACAACATAGCTGGTCTCACCACTGTCTTGTAAACTTTTCCTTTGACCTTTGCTGACACCTTTTTGTCACAAATCACTCCTGAAACTTTTCTCCATCCACTCCATCCTGCCTGGACTCTCTTTTTCACCTCTTTACCACATTCCCCATTTTCCTGTACAGTGGACCCCAAGTACTTGAAGTCCTGCACCTTTGTGACCTCTGCTCCTTGTAGCCTCACTGTTCCACTGGCCTCCCTCTCATTCACACACATGTACTCTGTCTTACTACGACTGACTTTCATTCCTCTTCTTTCAAGAGCATACCTCCACCTCTCCAAGTTCTCTTCCACTTGTTCCCTGTTCTCACCACAGATCACAATGTCATCTGCAAACATCATAGTCCATGGGGATTCCTGCCTGACCTCATCTGTTAGTCGGTCCATCACCAGAGCAAACAAGAAGGGGCTCAGAGCCGATCCTTGATGCAATCCCACCTCCACCTTGAAGGTATCTGTCACACCCACAGCACATCTCACCACTGTCCTGCTGTCCTCATACATGTCCTGTACCAGTCTAACATACTTTTCTGCCACTCCAGATTTCCTCATGCAATACCACACCTCTTCTCTTGGTACCCTGTCATATGCTTTTTCTAAATCCACAAACACACAATGGAGTTCTTTCTGACCCTCTCTGTACTTCTCTATCAACATCCTCAAAGCAAAGATGGCATCTGTGGTGCTCTTTCTTGGCATGAAACCATACTGCTGCTCACAGATAGTTACATCTTGTCTAAGTCTTGCTTCCACAACTCTCTCCCAGATCTTCATTGTGTGGCTCATCAACTTAATTCCCCTGTAGTTGCTACAACTCTGTACATCACCCTTGTTCTTAAAAATGGGAACCAGCACACTTCTTCTCCATTCCTCAGGCATTTTCTCACCCTCAAATATTCCATTAAATATTTGAGTCAAAAACCTCACTGCCATCTCTCCGAGACATTTCCAAACCTCCACTGGTATGTCATCAGGTCCTACTGCCTTCCCCTTCTTCATTCTTTTCAGAGCTTTCCGGACTTCACCCTCACTAATCTTTCCCACTTCCTGGTCCACCGTTTCTATTACCTCCACTCTTCTTTCTCTTTCATTCTCTTCATTCATTAGCTCCTCAAAGTAATCCTTCCATCTTCCCATCACACACTCCTCACTTGTTAGAACATTCCCATTCCCATCTTTAATAAGCCTAACCTGCTGCACATCCTTTCCAGCCTGATCCCTCTGTCTTGCCAATCGGTACAAGTCCTTCTCGCCCTCTTTAGTGTCCAGTCTCCCATATAACTCATTGTACGCCCTCTGCTTTGCCTTAGCTACTTCCCTCTTTGCTCTATGTCCCATCTCCTTATATTCCTGTCTCCTCTCTTCAGTCCTCTCACTGTCATATTTCTTCTTGGCTAATCTCTTTCTTTGAATGGCGTCCTGCACTTCACTATTCCACCACCAGGTTTCCTTATCATCCATTCTCTGTCCAGATGACACACCAAGTACCTTCCTACCTGTCTCTCTAATTACTGTTGCTGTAGTAGCCCAGTCACTTGGAAGCTCTTTCTTACCACCCAGAGCCTTTAACAGCTCGTCTCTGAATTTCTCACAACATTCTTCCTTCTTTAGCTTCCACCATTTGGTCTTCTTCTCTGATTTTACTATTTTTCTCTTCTTCGCAACAACAGTCATTCTACACACAACCATCCGATGCTGTCTGGCCACACTCTCCCCTGCCACAACCTTACAGTCTCCAATCTCCTTCAGGTTTCCTCTTCTACACAGAATGTAGTCGATCTGCGTACTCCTTCCTCCACTCTTATAGGTCACTCTATGTTCCTCCCTCTTTTGGAAATAGGTATTGACTATAGCCATTTCCATTCTCTTGGCAAAATCCACCACCATCTGTCCTTCCTGGTTTCTTTCCTTGACACCAAACCTACCCATCACTTCCTCATCCCCTCTGTTTCCTTCACCAACATGTCCATTCAGGTCTGCTCCAATCACCACTCTTTCCTCCCTGGGAATACTCTCTATCACTTCATCCAAATCTTTCCAAAATTTATCTTTCTCCTCCTCATCACATCCAACCTGTGGAGCATAACCACTTACTATGTTTAGCATCAGACCTTCTACTTCTACCTTTAGACACATCACCCTATCTGACACTCTCTTCACCTCTACTACATTCTTTGCCAACTCCTCCTTCAGGACCACCCCTACTCCATTTCTCTTTCTATCCACACCATGGTAAAACAGTTTGAACCCTGCTCCAATACTGCGAGCCTTGCTGCCCTTCCACTTGGTCTCTTGGACACATAAAACATCTACCTTTCTTCTCTGCATCATGTCAGCCAGCTCTCTACCTTTGCCTGTCATTGTCCCCACATTTAGAGTTGCAACCCTCAGTCCTACATTCTTCACTTTACTCCTCTCCCTCTGTCTCCTGACACGTTTTCCTCTGACTTTTCCTGATGCTGAGAAACTCGTCCATGCCTTTGTCTCCTCCAGGCTCGACTACTGTAACTCACTGTTTATTGGTATCCCTGGCAAAAACATTCAGAAGCTTCAATATATTCAAAACAGTGCAGCTAGGATTCTGTTGAGAGTTCGCAAATTTGATCATATTACACCCATTCTCCATAACCTCCATTGGCTTCCTGTCACCTACAGAATTCAATATAAAACTGCTCTCATTACCCATCAATGCTTGCACGGAACTTCACCTGACTATCTAAAGGACATTCTTGCACCATATTCATCCACCCGGTCTCTACGATCACAGAACAGTAATTTACTTCATATTCCTCGGACCAAATTGAGGACCATGGGAGACCGAGCATTCTGTGTGGCTGCCCCCCGCCTGTGGAACTCCCTCCCTGACGACCTGAGAGCTCCACAGTCACTGGTTGACTTTAAAAGCGGCATTAAGACTTTTCTTTTTAAGCAAGCCTATTCTGCCTCCACATGATTTTATCTTTGATCTTAGCTGTTATCTTTATTGATTTTACTTGATTTTATCACTTGTTTTATTTTATTTATTTTTTAAGCAAGCCTAAATCTACATGATTTTATCTTTGATCTTAGTCGATATTATTATTGATTTTATTTGATTTTATCACTTGTTTTATTTTTTACCTTTACCTTGTTACACATTGTAGCACTTTGAGATTTTTATTAATGAAAAGTGCATTATAAATTGAATTCATTATTATTATTATTATTATTATTATATATAATAAACATAAGCATAAAATGAAATAATAAAAGTGTAATACTGTCCTGAGTTTTTGCATTGTAGTATAAAAGTATAAAAAGTATATCTATAAAATAAAATGAAGGTTCTGACATTGACATTTATAATAGAGTGACAAAGCAGCATATGAAGTTTATGTACACAGCACCAGCAGCCACCACCAGGGGGCGTCGTCACTACACAAACAAAAGGAACCTGGATTACATGGAAAACAAGATCTAAACATTTTCCCCAAAGATTAAAAGAAACTTTTCTAATAACCACTAGATAAACTTTTCTGCAAAACAAGAAAAATATTATAAATATGGTGCATATTGATAAAATTCATCAGACAACAACCCTGTTACACGGCACTGGTGGTTGTCAAACAACAATTTGGTGAATTACCACCACAAACTGGTGAGGAGGTGAACTGAAACAATGCAAACAAACAAATTAATTAATTAATTATTATTTTACAGGTTTGACTCAAACTTGATCTGATCTTAGTCTAAAAGAAAGATGAAAGGTGGCGAGCCATGCATTATTTCTAGGACTGCCAGGCCTTTAATTGTGTCCAGCATCAGAACCATAGATATCATATATACACTAGATACCGCATAGCTTGCGCCGGGGCAGGATTTACGGCGGCCATCTTGAAGGCGTCCACCGCTCCACTCAGCCTTATATATTTGGCTGGCACAATAAAGTATCAGCGCATTTAATCAATCATAACACGCTGAATAGTAATGCAATTGTCACATGTTTAAATTTTAGGCATACAGCTATTAAAACTGCATGTATAGGAACGTATAGTTTAGCATATTTAAATAATTTTGGTGGAATACTGTACTTTAATATATGTTTAGCAAGATACAACCAAAGATGCAATTTATTCACACACACATTATGTATACATATTCAGATACTGTAATAATACATATATATTCAGATAAGCATATATATAACTATATAAATACATACTACAGTATATATAAATATAACTATATACAGTATATATATATATATATATATATATATATATATATATATATATATATATATATATA
>JBBPBX010013234.1:12784-22784 GCA_038048925.1 Garcialebias charrua | reverse complement strand
TCCACCACAAAGCTTCACTGAGCCTTCAACAACTACATCTCCCATGAGGCAGCAGCTGCTGGAGCTAACGCTCATGGGAAATGTAGTTCAGCTTCATGTTCCTCTTCTGAGCTCATGACAGAGTAGTTTGGATCCATCTATGCATTTTCTTCAGCTGCTTTTCTCTGCAGCGTCAGGATCAGTTTGTAAAAATAATTCTCGTTTATGAAACTGAACTCTGAGCTGAAAGAGTCTGCTGAAACCAGCCGAACAAGCTGAAGCTGATACACAACATGAGCTAAAAGATAAAAAAGATGAACACTAGCTGAAAGAGTCTGCTGAAACCAGCCGAACAAGCTGAAGCTGATACACAACACGAGCTAAAAGATAAAAAAAGATGAAGACTAGTTAAAAGTTAAAGAAAAGAATCACTTGCTAAAAGTTAGAAGTAGCTAAACTTTAGCTAAAAGGTAAAAGTAGCATAAAGATTGCTAAATGTAGTGGAAGGCTAGCTAAAAGCTAAATAAAACACTGCAGCTCAAAGCCTAAAGTAACAAAATGATAGCTAGAAGCAAACAGAAGCAAAGTGCTAGCCAAAAGCTAAAGAAATTAAATGGTAGCTAAAGTTGCAAAAGGCTAGCTAGAAGGTAAATGTAGCATAAAAAAGACTGAAAATAGCGAAACAACAGCTAAAGGCTTAAGGTAGCACAAGAAGGCTAAAACAGAGAAGACAAACTGAAGCAGGTAAAAAGTTATTAAGAGATCTTAATGTTTTTCTTTATAGAAAATATTTGTAAATAAAGTTTAATAATTTAAAAAGGATGAAAGTTACAAAGGTCAAAAATCATCCGTCAGCTCTGAATGAGATCATCAGTTTGATGATGAACGACTAAAACAGCATCAAGTCTGCAGAAACAGATTGTAACAAAGTGACAGAAGATTAAAAACATCCAACAATGTTGTGATGCTGACTCAGCGTTCACACATTAACATGGTTTCTCTTCATGTTGAACACATGAAACACACAGAAATGGGATTTCTGACCTCCAGCTGTGGTCACATGATCAAAACAGGTTCCAGATGTTCTGATGGAGCAACAGACAGAATCAGTTTTCATCTTTCAGGATTCTGGAAGTCCTTTGATTCCAGCTGCAGCTGTTGTTAAATGTGTGTTTGTGTTAGTCAAACATCTGGATGGGTCACACAATGGGAGCCTTGTGTGGGACTTGAATGGACTGATGATCCAGAGTACAGGTGTCCCCATACTAGTTCTTTCAGACTGAGTACAAGTACTTCAGTTTGGGTACTTGCTGATACTGAGTACTGATACTGAGAAGTGAATGAGTTAGTACTTAAACATTAAACTATGACTTTAGTTTTATAAAGAACAGGAAACAGCTGTCTCATCATCACCTGCGTTTATCTTCAAATGTCTCTGAACTATGGACATTTTTTATTATTTGTCCTCATTTAAGGACAAAGTGGACGGGGAGATGACGTCACCAAACATCAAAGTGGCGTTGGTCTTGTTGAGGGATGTGTATAAATGCAGCACGCTCTATTATTTGACTTTATTAAAATAGACTTTATAACTTTTCTGCTTCTTTACTGTTGTTGTGAACGATGTGAAATGTTTCCATGATGCTTCCTCGTGTTATAATCATTCTTCATGGGACTAACAGTCAGGAGACAGTGGAGAGCTCGTCTTTTATTCTGTTCCAGACCTTTGAATGAAATGGTACACACAGAGAGTATTCCCTGTGGGACTCCTGGAGAAGTGTTGACCTCCTGTGTGCAGCTGCTGGTTCGATTCTGAAAGCAGCAGGACGAGGTGAAGGCCCCTGAAGAGTTTTCTACAAACCTTTTCATTTCAGGAAGTCAGAGCGAGTCAGAGACTCAGACGAGGCAAAGAGACGTGAAGAAGTTCTGTTCTTGATGACGTGTTGACCTGCTGCCACTTGTTGGCTCTTCTCCAAACTTTGTCATAAACTTCATGACGTCCACACCTGATCGTCTGACAACCAGTTTGTTCCACCACAGCTCTTCAGTAATGGAGTCATGAGTACAAGTATGAGGACTGGAGGCTGGTACTAGACACCACTCATCCAGATGTGTAGAGCTGCCACAGCTGTCTGTTGGAGAGGAAGAGTAAAGAGCAGCAACACACACACACACGCGCACGCACACACACACACGCACGCGCACACACACACACACACACACACACACTGCACGTTGATTTCCTGAACAAACACAGAGGAGGAGACATGAAAGAGCGTCATTTGGTTCTGACTCCATTTTGTGTCGACAGCAGAAGAACGAGGACTGAAAGCTGAATGAGGTGAGTGATGACTCAACGTTCTTCTTCTCCTCTCAGAGTCTCTGAGGGGCTTTTCTCTCTGTGGAGGATCATACGAGCTGCAGACCTGTTGAAGCTGCTGTGATGCTCACAAAGACCAGATTCCAATTCTGGAGGACGGGGATGTTTTTTATAAATATTTTATGTATAAAAATGTTTTATTATTTATTTATCCTGTTTTCACTTTGTCTTTATTAAATAATCTGTTAATTAAAGATAACTCAGAAGAAAAATCATAAAAAGACTAAATTATTGGATCTCAGCATCATTTCCCTCAAACATGTTTAAAGAAGAGCTGCAGCCTTTGGTTCAACTTTATTCTAACCCACAGATGTTCAAATCACAAAACAACAATTACATTTTAAATCACTAAAATAAAATAATCTGTGTACAAGAAACAAATCCACACATCTAAATTGAACAATAAAAGTAGAACAATGAGTGAAAATACATCAAATGATGAGGGAACAAAAATAGATGTTTTTGTAGAATCTGGTTCATCAGAGATTTACATTTAATGAGCTATAAAGTCCAATCATTTCAAGAAAACATTGAATTTAGTTCATGTGCTATACAAATAAAGTTTATTATTATTAGTATTATTATTATTATTTGTGAAATCTTTAGTTTGTTTTGTGTTTTGTCATTTAATCCAACTATCAGACGACTTTATTAGTTCCAACGAGCAATTTATTTACCTGCAGCATTGTTTACACAAACAAACAAACAAAGAAGCAGCAGGTCCTGTAAGTGGACATTAATGAAAGGGTGATCATGTTTTGTCCATGTCTGAGTGAAAGGAAAGTCCTCAGACAGGTCATGTGATGGAACATGAGCAAATGAGAAGAAGTCCTAAAAATGATGCTGATGGATCAAAAGAGTGAAATGTGAACTCAGAGTGCACAGATGAACATCAGCTGGATGCTGAAGCCAGATGTTTGCAGATGTTCCTGCATGTGGTTTGTGAGTGGATCCAGCAGGTGGCAGCACTGAGCTGTAAATGAGCTCCAGAGCAGATGTGAAGGCAGATGTGAAGCAGCCACAGTTAGTTGTTGTGTGAACATGTTTCACACACAACACACAGGAGGTGTGGAGAGAGGAGAGCAACATCACAGCAACACGTTGCTGCTTTCAAAGCAACACTTGTGTTTGTGCTGCAACAACAACTATTAGTCATGACAGAAGATCAATGAAGTGTCTGAGCAGCTGCTGGACCATGTGACCCCGGGGTCAAACATCTGCAGCTCTTCATCTTCTTCTAGTGGCTCTTCATCACCTTTTGATTCATTTCACTTCTATTGATTTATTCACTTGATCTTGAAGGTCCAGGTGAAACTTTAACATCAAGTTCTCCAGATGTTTCAATCATTTGTCAACATCAAGTTCTCCAGATGTTTCAATCATTTGTCAACATCAAGTTCTCCAGATGTTTCAATCATTTGTCAACATCAAGTTCTCCAGATGTTTCAATCATTTGTCAACATCAAGTTCTCCAGATGTTTCAATCATTTGTCAACACAAACATGTGTCACAGCCACGTGCACATCCCTCACATCCCAGTGCACGTTGGGGTCTCCTGCTGCTCCACAAAGGTCTGGACCATGTGAAGACCTTGTTGGAAAACAAAGGTCTGGACCATGTGAAGACCTTGTTGGAAAACAAAGGTCTGGACCATGTGAAGACCTTGTTGGAAAACAAAGGTCTGGACCATGTGAAGACCTTGTTGGAAAGCAAAGGTCTGGACCATGTGAAGACCTTGTTGGAAAACAAAGGTCTGGACCATGTGAAGACCTTGTTGGAAAGCAAAGGTCTGGACCATGTGAAGACCTTGTTGGAAAGCAAAGGTCTGGACCATGTGAAGACCTTGTTGGAAAACAAAGGTCTGGACCATGTGAAGACCTTGTTGGAAAGCAAAGGTCTGGACCATGTGAAGACCTTGTTGGAAAGCAAAGGTCTGGACCATGTGAAGACCTTGTTGGAAAACAAAGGTCTGGACCATGTGAAGACCTTGTTGGAAAACAAAGGTCTGGACCATGTGAAGACCTTGTTGGAAAGCAAAGGTCTGGACCATGTGAAGACCTTGTTGGAAAGCAAAGGTCTGGACCATGTGAAGACCTTGTTGGAAAACAAAGGTCTGGACCATGTGAAGACCTTGTTGTAAAACAAAGGTCTGGACCATGTGAAGACCTTGTTGGAAAGCAAAGGTCTGGACCATGTGAAGACCTTGTTGGAAAGCAAAGGTCTGGACCATGTGAAGACCTTGTTGGAAAGCAAAGGTCTGGACCATGTGAAGACCTTGTTGGAAAGCAAAGGTCTGGACCATGTGAAGACCTTGTTGGAAAGCAAAGGTCTGGACCATGTGAAGACCTTGTTGGAAAACAAAGGTCTGGACCATGTGAAGACCTTGTTGGAAAACAAAGGTCTGGGAGATCTAGATGATCTGGACGAGTCACTTGAACAAGCTGAACAAAAGTGTCCAGGGAAAGACAAGCACCACTGTGCACATCTGGAGGAGGTACACACACACTGTGGACTTATTGTGTGTACTTATTGTGGGTACTTATTGTGTGTACTTATTGTGGGTACTTATTTTGTGTACTTATTGTGTGTGATTATTGTGTGTGCTTATTGTGTGTACTTATTGCGTGTACTTATTGTGTGTGCTTATTGTGTGTACTTATTGTGTGTACTTATTGTGTGTACTTATTGTGTGTGCTTATTGTCTGTACTTATTGTGTGTAATTATTGAGTGTACTTATTGTGTGTCATTATTGCGTGTGCTTATTGTGTGTCATTATTGTGTGTGATTATTGTGTGTAATTATTGTGTGTACTTATTGTGTGTACTTATTTTGTGTTATTATTGTGTGTACTTATTGTGTGTACTCATTGTGTGTACTTACTATGTGTACTTATTCTATGTATTTATTGTGTGTACTCATTGTGCGTACTTATTGTGCATACTTATTGTGTGTACTTATTGTGTGTACTTATTCTGTGTGTGTGTACTTATTGTGTGTACATATTGTGTGTACATATTGCATGTACATATTGCGTGTACTTATTGTGTGTTCTTATTCTGTGTGTGTACTTATTGTGTGTACTTATTGTGTGTCATTAATGTGTGTAGTTATTATATGTACTTATTGTGTGTGATTATTGTGTGTACTTATTGTGTGTAATTATTGTGTGTACTTATTCTGTGTGTATACATATTGTGTGTACGTATTGTGTGTACATATTGTGTGTACATATTGTATTTACTTATTCTGTGTACTTATTCTGTGTGTGTACTTATTGTGTGTACTTATTGTGTGTGCTTATTGTGTGTACTTATTTTTTGTACTTATTTTATGTACTTATTGTGTGTACTTAAAGTGTTTACTTATTGTGTGTACTTATTGTGTTGTGTGTACTTATTGTGTGTACTTATTGTGTGTACTTATTGTGTGTAGATATTGTGTGTATTCATTGTGTGTACTTATTGTGTGTACTAATTTTGTGCACTTATTGTGTGTGATTATTGTGTGTACATATTGTGTGTATTCATTGTGTGTACTTATTGTATGTACTAATTGTGTGTACTTATTGTGTGTGATTATAGTGTGTACTTATTGTGTGTGATTATAGTGTGTACTTATGGTGTGTACATATTGTGTGTACTTATTGTGCTTACTTATTGTGTGTACTTATTGTTTGTGCTTATTGTGTGTACTTATTGTGTTTACTTGTTGTGTGTACTTGTTGTGTGTACTTGTTGCGTGTACTTGTTTTGTGTACTTATTGTATGTACTTATTGTTTGTGCCTATTGTGTGTACTTATTGTGTTTACTTGTTGTGTGTACTTGTTGTGTGTACTTACTGTATGTGATTATTGTGTGTACATATTGTGTGTACTTATTGTATGTGCTTATTGTGTGTGCTTATTGTGTGTACATATTGTGTATACTTCTTTTGTGTACAAATTGTGTGTACTTATTGTGCTTACTTATTTTATGTACTTATTGTTTGTGCTTATTGTGTGTACTTATTGTGTTTACTTTTTGTGTGTACTTATTGTGTTTACTTGTTGTATGTGCTTATTGTTTGTGCTTATTGTGTGTACTTATTGTGTGTGCTTATTGTGTGTGCTTATTGTGTGTACATATTGTGTGTACTTATTGTGTGTGCTTATTGTGTGTGCTTATTGTGTGTACATATTGTGTGTACTTATTGTGTGTACATATTGTGTGTACTTATTGTGCTTACTTATTGTGTGTGCTTATTGTGTGTGCTTATTGTGTGTGCTTATTGGGCCTCATGCAAGAACCGTTCATACGCACAGATTTGTTCTTAAACTGTGCGTACGAGTGATTTAGGATCATTTGTGGCATTTAACAATGTTTTCGTATCCTAAGATTTTTTTTCAGATACGAACAAAATTTACGTGTGGTCCAGACCTGTCGTATATTTTACGAGCAATGGTCTGCTGTTATCCAGATGGAATTTCTTCACTAGGCGTGTTTCCATCAAGGTTTCTAGGTGCGCATTATGAAGCATCGCATCAGAAAAGCTAAATGGAAACGGCATAATTCGAGTTAACTTCCTCTAAGTCGCTCTAAAGTTTATACGCTCGCTTGAGGTAGTTTTTGGGGAGTCGATTCAGAGCTGAGTCGGCTAAACGACAGATGGAAACAGATTAGCCGACTCAGTTCTGCCGCAGCGAACATTCACGTCACGTGACTGATCAGCTGTTTCCGCTCCGGACAACATGTAACATCGCTAAAACTAGTTGGCATGACAGAATAAATACAACTTGCCCGATAGCAACACATACCTGAAATATTCTCTCCATTTTGCCGAGATGTCTGTTTTCAAACGCTACTTCCTGTTTACTGTGGAAGTGCGTAACGCTGACGTCTGACGTATGGCGCTGACGTGTGACGTAATGACGCTGACGTCTGACGTAGAGACGCTTTGCGTGGCATTGCAGATGCGCTTCAAGCCAGTTTAATGGAAACACTTCTGATCCTCATAATTTTAATTTACATTTTAGCGAAATTTTCTAAAATTCGCTCAAAAATCGAATTTAAATTGGATGGAAACATAGCTATAGATAACTTATATTTCGTTATTTAGAAAATATTCTGAGTTTTAAAAAAATTAAATGCAACGACACAAATTGGTTAAATTAAAATTAAGCGGCTTCAAACACACCACGTGTGCGGATTGCGCGTCTTGCATTCAGAAGTGGGTCTGCGCGGTTCAATAGGTCCGGGGCTGACACTATGATCAAGGGCGAGTCAATTTAATTCGCCAAACCGCGTTTGTGTGTTTTCTGAATGCTCATTGGAGGCTTGAACATGCATGCTGTTGGCACGCGTCTTGCGCAAGGTGCGCATGGCATTTATTTTTCCATCCATCTCGGTAACGCAGACTTTTCTTTGACCTCCTCCTGTTGCAGTCCGTGCTGCGGCGAGACTTTTTTTGAAGCCATTTTCAGATCAAACCATTTTCTCTTGATTTCTGATACTGTACGACCCACGGGAGACACAACATGCACTACAATATTAATATGAAGTTAACTGTAGTTTCGAGACATTTTAAAATGCTTTTGTTCAAAAACACATCCGACACTTCCGGGGGGGTGGGTAGCGGTGCGCGACAGCGCGACTGAGAGCAGAACTTCAATCTCTGAACGCGTAAAGTTCTTCTTTTTACTTCTCGATGTTGTATGAATGGACACTTCCTGCTGTCTGAGGCAGGAAACGTAGCCTTATATGGTGTTTTGAGGGGTGGGAATTATGTAAATGACCTCTCCGCGTGCACGAGCATGTGGATAGAACAGGTGGGATTCATCATACTTACGCAGCTCATTTACACACTTTTCCTGAGGATAGAAGAGTTTGTTGAATCTGACGTGGCATGTTCGTACGAACGCTTCGTACGAATAAAAGTAAGAGAAATTTAGGATAAAAATACGAACATGTTCTTGCATGAGGCCCAATGTATGTACTTATTGTGTGTACTTATTGTGTTTACTTATTGTGTGTACTTATTGTGTGTGCTTATTGTGTGTACTTATTGTGTGTGCTTATTGTGTGTACTTATTGTGTGTACTTGTTGTGTGTACTTATTGTGTGTACTTGTTGTGTGTACTTATTGTGTGTGCTTATTGTGTTTGCCTATTGTGCTTACTTATTGAGTGTACTTACTGTACGTACTTATTGTGTGTCCTGATTGTGTGTCATTATTGTGTCTACTTATTGTGTGAACTTATTAAGTACACTTATTGTGTGTACTTATTGTGTGTAATTCATTTGTGTAATTATTGTGTGTAATTACTGTTTTGTGATACAAGTTGTGTTTGGAGAAAGATTCACTGAGTTGAAAGGAAATAAACTCTGTCCTTCTAGTTTGGTGTGGTAGTAGCTGAGAGTCATTCCAAACAAAAACTCTGAGCCCTGAAACTGCAAGTTTACATCAAACTTGACCAAATACTGTTAGTCAACATTCTTCCTGTTAGCAAAATATTTCATGAACCAGCTGACAGATCTGAATGAAACTATTAAAGTAACTTTTGAATTCAAGTCCACAACGGATTAACTTTTGCACACAACCCAGTCCAAGATGGCCGCCACAGCTAATGCACCTTACAAACAGCAACATGTGTGTGAGTCAGGATGAAGAGGAGAGGTGACAGAAGTGGTCCCTGTGGGACGCCGCTGGAAGAACAGAGCTGATCCCACACAGTTCACTCTCACTCTCTGTCTCCTTAAAAAGTGTCAAAGCAGCCCACAGGATCAAAGCTGCATCAAATGTTCTAGAAGCCTCTCTGCTCCAAGGTGACCTTGAACCGTGTCAAACAGACAAACATCAGTGAATAAAAGCTGTGCACGTGTTCTCTTTCCCTGCACGTGTTTAAAAGCAGCTTCATTACAGCGACTCCTCTGGGTGCTCTATCAGCAAACTGCAGAGGATCCAGGTCCTTCTCTGTTTTCTTGAAGACTCAGCACTTTTTCAAGTTTTCATCAGAATGGACGTCAATGCAGTGTCTCTAAAATCATTTAGTGCTCATGGAAGAGAACGTCTTCACAGTCTCCATGTTTCAACTTTCAAATGAGGATTGTCTTCAGGTTTGTCTCTCACTCCCTGCATCTCTTTGTAAAATCATAAACATGGAGTTCTGCTTGTCAGATAGAAGCCTCACCTGCAATCACTGCAACCATCAGCAGGTGTGAGCAGCCAAGCCCCTCCCCCTGAGAGGAGAGTGGGCTGGAGAGGACTTGGTGCAGCTCGGCTGCTTCCAGCTTTAATAAACTTTATATTCTAACTCCACCTGTGGAGCTCGGCCTTGCTATGGCTTTAGAAACTCTTCCCATCCATCCATCCATCCATCCATCCATCCATCCATCCATTGTCTTCCGCTTATCCGGGGTCGGGTCGCGGGGGTAGCAGCCTAATGCCTCTTATCAACAGGTCCTGTTGGCGCTCGTTCGGGCTCGTTCGTAACTAGTTAACAACTAGTTATGGAGTGTACCCACAGGGTCCTGTTCACGAGAAACCGGTCCTATTTTGGTGCCTGCCTCAACTAGGTACAAAGTACCAGTTCTCATGGGTCCAGTTATGACATCAGCACAGTGTGGTCACTGATTGGTCAGGGGGCGTAGTCCTAGGTCGGAGG
>JBBPBX010013234.1:0-12549 GCA_038048925.1 Garcialebias charrua | reverse complement strand
GGCTGCGCCTAGAAATTCTGTCCATAAAAGTTATGAACAGAATCGGTGACAAAGGGCAACCTTGGCGGAGTCCAACTCTCACCGGAAACGAGCCTGACTTACTGCCGGCAATGCGGACCAAGCTCTGACACCGGTCGTACAGGGACCTAACAGCCCTTATCAAAGGGCCTGGTACCCCATACTCCCGGAGTACCCCCCACAGAACCCCCCGAGGGACGCGGTCGAATGCCTTCTCCAAGTCCACAAAGCACATGTAAACTGGTTGGGCAAACTCCCACGCACCCTCCAGGACCCTGTTGAGGGTGTAGAGCTGGTCCAGTGTTCCACGACCAGGACGAAAACCACACTGCTCCTCCTGAATCCGAGGTTCGACTATCCGACGGACCCTCCTCTCCAGAACCCCTGAATAGACCTTACCAGGGAGGCTTAAGAGTGTGATCCCCCTATAGTTGGAACACACCCTACGGTCCCCCTTTTTGAATAGGGGAACCACCACCCCAGTCTGCCAATCCAAGGGAACTGCCCCCGATGTCCACGCGATATTGCAGAGTCGCGTAAGCCAACACAACCCTACAACATCCAGAGCCCTAAGGAACTCCGGGCGAATCTCATCCACCCCTGGAGCCTTGCCACCGCGGAGCTTTTTAACCACCTCGGCGACCTCAGCACCAGAGATCGGAGAGCCCGACCCAAAGTCCCCAGGCTCCGCTTCCTCAGTGGAAGACGTGCCAGTAGGATTGAGGAGGTCTTCGAAGTATTCCGCCCACCGACTCACAACATCCCGAGTTGAGGTCAGCAGCACGCCACCCACCATAAATGGTGTTGGTCGCGTACCGCTTTCCCCCCCGAGACGCCGGATGGTGGACCAGAATCGCCTCGAAGCCGTACGGAAGTCATTCTCCATGGCCTCTCCGAACTCCTCCCATGCCCGAGTTTTTGCCTCAGCAACCACCCGAGCCGCATGCCGCTTGGACTGCCGGTACCTATCAGCTGCTTCCGGGGTCCCACAGGCCAAAAAGGCCCAATAGGACTCCTTCTTCAGCTTGACAGCATCCCTCACCGCCGGTGTCCACCACCGGGTTCGAGGGTTGCCACCACGACAGGCACCAACAACCTTGCGGCCACAACTCCGATAAGCTGCCTCGACAATAGAGGCGCGGAACATGGCCCACTCGGGCTCAATGTCCCCCGCCTCCCTCGGAACGTGTTCAAAGCTCTCCCGGAGGTGGGAGTTAAAGCTCCGTCTTACGGGAGACTCTGCCAGACGTTCCCAGCAGACCCTCACAATACGTTTGGGTCTGCCAGGTCTGACCGGCATCCTCCCCCACCATCGGAGCCAACTCACCACCAGGTAGTGGTCAGTTGACAGCTCCGCCCCTCTCTTCACCCGAGTGTCCAAGACATGCAGCCGTAGATCAGATGAGACGACAACAAAGTCGATCATCGAACTGCAACCTAGGGTGTCCTGGTGCCAAGAGCACATATGGACACTCTTCCCACACTCTTATAATGTTCTAATCTCTTAAACCGACGTCATTTTAACATACGTATATGTACTGTACAGTACTGAAACGTTTTACTCACCATCCAAAAAATCTAAGTCTGGTCCTCTGGACATTCAAAAATCAAAACAAAACAAAGCCGCAGCTCTTCCCTATGTGTGTTTGTGGACACAAACCTTGCTGCAAGCATCAACGTTGAGCAGGCAAACTCCACAAGCCAGCTCTTTGGGATTCTTGATGCCGGGCCTCGGAATACAGGAGGAGAAATCCAGGGAGCTGTCATCAGGCTACACACACAAATAAAACACACACACACACACACACACACACAGGATTTACCTCCAGCTGCAGGGAAAGATGTCCCAGTAGTCATGAAACAAAAACAGCACTGCTTTCAAAAAACATCTTGCAGCGTCAACATTTTATATTTTATGTTGCCAGTTAAATTTTAATCTCCGTGGATGAGGACAGACCTCGTCTTTTTTTTTTTTTTTACAAAACACTTGCAAACAAATAAATAAATCTATCCCCCTCCTGTAATCTGAGAACCGGCCCACCAGGGAAACTCAGGAGTGCAGAATCAATCAAAAACTATAGAAACGTTTCGTCTTTCGTCCGAAAGACTTCCTCAGTCTGAGACGCTACTTATAAGACTGAGCTGAACACAGCTTCTCAGACTGAGGAAGTCTTTGGGATGAAAGACGAAACGTTTCTACAGTTTTTTTGCTTTGTTTTGTTTTTTGAATGTCCAGAGGACCAGACTTAGCTTTTTTGGATTTTTCTACATGGATTATTGAGCATGCATCAGAGTATTTTACTCACCAGCTCTGCAGAACAGCAGCTCGGTTCAGGTCCAGCTCAGTTCTGGTTCTGCAGACCCGCCCTGCAGTGACAAAACCCACCGTCCCGTCCAGGTTGATGTGCACGTGGATAATTGATGTGCACGTGGATAATTGATGTGCACGTGGATAACTGAGCTTCAGGATTATTTGTGACTTTCCTGCCAGTTCTGTGAGCTTCATAGAGAGCCTAGATTTGTGTTGAAAAACTTTCCCTCCATTTCTGCAGAAAGCAGCATCTAGAAGCACTGTTGCCTTCTGGGTAGTGTAGTTCTTTTTGACTAAAAGAACTACAAAATGTAAATTTCTAAACTTTGAAGTCATTTCTGCTGATTCAGCAGCTCAGAGCTCTGCAGCCTTTCTGATCAAACAACCACCACTAGTTTTATATCTACAAATACTTTTCTTCATATTAAAGACACATCGTCTGTTTGATGCCAGTCTTTTTAAATAAAGACTTTCTGTGAGCTGCTAGCTCTCAGAGTGTGTGTTAGGGATGACTCTCAGCTACTACAACATCTGTTTTTTACTCAATATCTGTAAAACTGACTCAGTTGTAGCTATGTTTGTGTTTTCAAATCTCAATTATCAGATTAACTCCTACAGTTAATCCGTTGTACGTGTACATTCAATTACTTTCTGACAGTTTCATTAAAATACATTTACTGGTACATGAGATATTTTACTAACAGACACACAGGCAGGCTAATATGAGTGCCATACTTTGGTGGTGGTGGTGCTAAACAGTTCATAGTAACACAGCAGAGGTGTTTGTCCCTTGTTGATGTGAATCTTTAGGTTTGAATCCTCTTTATTTGTCTCTAAGTTGATGGAAGCATCAAAGTGATGCATGTAGAACAGAAACTAAAGGTTCTCACATGTTCTCAGTCTCCAAGAGCAGCTGCACAACCTGAACTCTGCAGTGGTTACATAGTTATTTACAGGATAGAAAACAATTTGTACAGATAGATTAAATAAGATCTAACCTTTGTGATATATCTTGTTGTGTACTGCAGGGATCTGTACTTGGTCCTAAGTTGTTTATTTTGTATATTAATGTTTAATGGATGTTTCGTATATCCTTCAATGTGTTCTTTTTGCTGAAGACACAACATTCTTTTTATCCTGGTAATAACTTGGAGAAATTGTTGGAATTGATGAAGGAATTTATTAACATACAAAATTGGTTTAATTTAAATAAGTTATCACTAAACATTACAAAAACAAATTATATGATTTTCAGTAATAAAAAGATAACTACTGAAGTTCCTTTCAGCATCAACGGAGTTGAAATATGTAGAGTAAAATCAATTAAATTATTGGGTGTAATTATTGATGATAGATTGTCATGGAAGCAACACATAAATTCAGTTAAAATTAAAATATCTAAATCCATTGCTGTACTATATAAGGTAAAGGACTTACTTAATGATAAAGCTTTGTTTTTGCTGCATAGTACAATCATACTACCACATTTAATTTATTGTGTTGAAATCTGGGGTACAGCATGCAAAACTACAATGAAACCTATTTTTGTTTTACACAAAAGAGCTTTAAGGATAATAACTAGAACGCATTATCATCATCCATCTGGTGTGTGGTTTCATAAATCGAAGTTATTAGGATTTTATGAATTGGTGGAATATAATGATTTTTTTACTATTGTATAAAGCACAAAATAACACTACCTTCAAATATTCAAAAGCTTTTTGTAAAAAGGATAAGTTGTTATAATTTAAAGTGTAAAGATATTTTTGTTATACCACAATATAGAACAAGTTTAAAGGGTCGTTTTACTTTAATACTGTACACGGCATTGGTAAATGGAATAGATTGGACTATGATGTTAAAACTGCACAGTCAATGTCTGTATTTAAGAAAATGATTAAGAATATATTGTTGAAAAGTTATGTGTAAATGTTATATACTTAAAATTTCTCTAAATTAGTTATGTTATTATGAGTTATAAATATGGTTTATGGATATGAATTTTGTTTGAATTAATTGTTTGAATGGAATTTTGTTTTTACAAAAAGGGGCAGATATTATAAGATTATTTGTATTATTATGTAAAACATGCTAGTAGGTTACCTATTCTCCGCTACGAATGGGGATAACAGTTGATAATGCCAAGAAAGTTAATTCTCAATAGTCCAGGTATCAAATCCGCTCATTCTCAATCAGTTCATCTGGACAGTTTCTTTTTAGCAGAAACGTTTCACCCTCACTCCAGAGGGCTTCCTCAGTCAGAGTAGTCCAAAGCACACTGAAGTTAACCCACCAAGTAAGCAACTTATGTGGACCAACCAGTTTGCTGTAGCCAAGATGGTTTCTGGGGCAACCATCTTGGCTACAGCAAACTGGTTGGTCCACATAAGTTGCTTACTTGGTGGGTTAACTTCAGTGTGCTTTGGACTACTCTGACTGAGGAAGCCCTCTGGAGTGAGGGTGAAACGTTTCTGCTAAAAAGAAACTGTCCAGATGAACTGATTGAGAATGAGCGGAGTTGATAATGCCCATTCTATGGACTGACAACATCCGAACCCGGTGGAGTCGTCAGGGTTTCACCATCCCTCTGAAGACCGTTTTCAGGGAAAGATGAAAGTTAAAATGTTTTGGAGAGATCCCACTCCTCCCTCTTAATGGTTCTTTATCTAGACAGCAAAAACTAAGTGAAGTGAAACAATGAAATGTCATCGGTCTTACAGAATTGAATCTAAATTGATTCTTGATGTAAAAACACTAATAAATGATGGTGGTCACTAAAAGTTTGTTCAACTGTCATCTAAAGGTTAATTTCTGGTTGATTTATGGAGCATTTGAACACATGTAAACTAAGAATTTAGACTTGTAGCAGGACACCAGCAATTTGATGGAAATTGGTGTAAGATTCACAAAATTAGGTCACAAATTAAAATGAAGATGTTTTGTTCTATTGAAAATAAATCAGTGCATTCCACTCAAATTATTATCAGGATGCAAACTATTCCACAATCATAAGCTTTATTGCAATCAAAAGTAAAATAAAATCAAGAAATACAGCAAAATGAGACAAAAGCTTTTATATCATCAAGCATGAAATTTGATAATAAACTTTCAACATTGATTGAGTGGTATTAAATAAAACAGCTTGTTGTAAAATGATTGGAAACATGATTGAATTAAACTTCTAGTAGAACTTGTTATTTTGGTTATGACAGGTGTACGATAATTTCCCTATAAATACGATAATTTTATGTCTCTAGTACGATAACAGGGTATATGCAGAAATTCTTGAGTTGAATTTAATACCTTTTAATACCTTTTTAATACCATCAAAATATTTTTAATACCATCACGGCACTGAGCTGTAACCATAGCGGCAACCTCTTGTACTTCAGTTCAGAGCAACTAATTGTAAAGTAATAGATAAATGTCATTTTCTTCCTAAACTTTGGTAATAAATGTAGTTTTATAATAATTACTGGATACATCAAGTTGCTTCTTGCCTCAATAAAAACACTGAACTATTTGTTATTTAAATCTAACCCAAGACAAAAAGTTATTTAATTGTTCCCACACATAACACATCTCTATTGACAAACGAAAAACTGTAAACTTGAAAACCAAAAAGTTTAATTAAAATAATTCAACACTGAAAACATGCACAATTCAAAAAGATAGGGAGAAAAATAATAACTATTGTATTTTTCATCCTGTAAGCCGCAGTTTTTTGCATAATTTACATGCCTTGCAACTTATAGGCCTAAGTGACATTTATATAAACCATTTTTAGCTGAGATATGACAGTTTCCATTCATTCTGACTGAAAAAAAACAACAACAACAACCACAACCACACACGAGCTGACCAGAGCTGAACTGAACCGCACCGTAACAGTGGAAAAGGGGTATAAGGTGTCTCTTTCAGAAAAGAGAGTCGATTAGCAGAGAGATTTAATTATCATAGTCAGAATGGAACCAGGGGTGGTCAGGATGTAGACTCATCCTGACTTGGGAGATTAACACACACAAAAGAAGTGGGTAGGAGACACAGTGTCTCTGAGGACGTTCTGTGTCTTTGAGGGACACTTTTGTCTCTGATAAGGCCTTGGTTGGATGGACGCTACATAATTTATTTAAAAAAACGTATAAGGTTAGTTTAATTAAAGCTAGGGATGCACGATCCACTTTTTTTTTTTTTACTTTTGATCCGATCACGATACCTAAATTTGGATGTCGACCGATACTGATACTATTCCGATAAAATCATCATTAATGATTTTATATGAGGCTGTAATAATCTCCTCTCTACAGGCAAGTACAATTTGTACAAACATAAGCATGCATGTCCAAAAAAACGCAACTTGAGGTAAGTTTTAATGTTGGATAAGTTTCAAAGTTAGAATTAAATACTGCTAACACAAAGCATGTTTTTATTCTTAGCTTTAAAGTCAGAGTCAGTCAGTCATAGAGTTTTACTGTCATACACACCACACGTGGTACATGGGGTGGAATGAGATTATGTACACAGGGTCCCAGTTACTTCCCACAACAAAATGTAAAAGAAAAACAGTAATAAGGTCTAAGATATGAACTAAGAAAAACATCAACTAAATATACACTAAGCACTAATAGCATAAAAACAATATGCTGAAGTGGATATTAAAGAAGTGGATATTAAAGTGAGTAATGGCTTCAAACATCTGCTAAGTTCATGGCAAAAACCAACACAGACATGTTCCTGATTTTAGTATTTTACATTGCTTTATAATGTAGCTGTTTATTTTTTATTTTTTTAAATAATTTTCTTTTATTTTTCCAGTTCATATGCTTTTTTATGATTGTCTACTGTTGTACTGATAAATATGTCCTGGAGGGTAAATGTAAACTATATCTTGGCTGCAAATATTCAATCAAGCAGCGAAGCAGGCAGTCTGATTTCAGTCAGCTGCACTCAGTCTGCTCCTCCTCCGAGACGGGCAGACTGAGCGCAGCTGACGGATATTAGACAGCCTGCTTCGGACTAAACGAGAGGAACACACCGCTGAAGCCAGGGAGCTCGAACGTCCAAAGTAAAACTAACTTTACAACAGTGCCTGGTTAAACAATCCTTGTGCTCTTTAATGTGGTGCTTTTTCAGATGTTTATTAAGTTTGATGTATTGTAGGTCACAACGGAGCTTTCTTCTCTTGGTACAGCGGCTCTGCAGACATTGCACGTTGCTGTCTTGTGGTGTTTAGTGTAAAATACTTCCACACAGCGGACATGTTAAGATGAAAAGTTGGTTAGCCGTTAGCCACAGTGCTGCTCTCAGTCCTCATGTATTTACTCACATTTTAGCTGGCTTCAAACTATGAAATGAATTTCCTTCAGAAAATCCATTCCATAGTTTGATTCCCTGCCTTGCAGAGCAGCCGGCAGGGAATCACATGTGGAGAAGTTTCAGCAGACATAGACATTCATCATGGATCAGAAATCTCTGCAGATTGTATCGGAAAAATCTGATAGGTAAAATATGCTGGTATAGGAGGCCGAGGCCAAAACTGATACCGGATCAGCCCCATCCTTAATTAAAACACAATTAGTTCAGCTGCATGAGAATTCTGTTAATTAACCAAGTAACTAACTGATTAAATAATAATTATCTCAGGAATTACATGAATAACATTTCATGGGGTCTGACTGTTTGAAAAAACAATTTGATTGGTTGGTTGGTTCTCTCCACATATTGCACAACCACTGAACCAGTATTTTAGAACCAACATCTATAGTCCAAATTATGATCTAAGGTTTAATTAGTTTGTTTTTAAAGTATTCTTGAGAAATTAGGAGCAAATCATAGATTAGGAACTTGTTCAGAAATTGTTACAGAATAAATGTTACAAAATTAATTTTATTTGGGTGTTAAAACACCAGTTGTATCTCATGGCCTATAATAATTATTTTAATATTTTCTGGTAGAAAGTTTCCACTCCTGTGTGGACTCTCATGTGTCTGTTTAAATTTGTCTTATGACTAAATCTATGTCCACAAAGTTCACAAGGAAATGGCTTGTCTCCTGTGTGGACTCTCATGTGTGAGTTTAAACTGTCCTTCCGACTAAATCTTTGTCCACAAAGTTCACAAGGAAATGGCTTGTCTCCTGTGTGTCCTCTCATGTGTGAGTTTAAACGTGTCTTATGACTAAATCTTTGTCCACAAAGTTCACAAGGAAATGGCTTGTCTCCTGTGTGGACTCTCATGTGTGAGTTTAAACTTGTCTTATGACTAAATCTATGTCCACAAAGTTCACATGGAAACAGCTTGTCTCCTGTGTGGACCCTCATGTGTGAGTTTAAATTTGTCTTATGACTACATCTATGTCCACAAAGTTCACAAGGAAATGGCTTGTCTCCTGTGTGGACTCTCATGTGTTCGTTTAAACTTGTCTTATGACTAAATCTCTGTCCACAAAGTTCACAAGGAAACGGCTTGTCTCCTGTGTGGACTCTCATGTGTGAGTTTAAACTTGCCTTATGACTAAATCTATGTCCACAAAGTTCACAAGGAAATGGCTTGTTTCCTGTGTGGACTCCCATGTGTGAGTTTAAACTTGCCTTATGACTAAATCTATGTCCACAAAGTTCACAAGGAAACGGCTTGTCTCCTGTGTGGACTCTCATGTGTGAGTTTAAACTTGCCTTTTGACTAAATCTATGTCCACAAAGTTCACAAGGAAACGGCTTGTCTCCTGTGTGGACTCTCATGTGTGAGTTTAAACTTGCCTTATGACTAAATCTTTGTCCACAAAGATCACAAGGAAATGGCTTGTCTCCTGTGTGGACTCTCATGTGTTTGTTTAAATGGTCCTTCCGACTAAATCTCTGTCCACAAAGTTCACAAGGAAACGGCTTGTCTCTTGTGTGGACTCTCATGTGTTTGTTTAAACTTGCCTTGTGACTAAATCTATGCCCACAAAGTTCACAAGGAAATGGCTTGTTTCCTGTGTGGACTCCCATGTGTGAGTTTAAACTTGCCCTATGACTAAATCTATGTCCACAAAGTTCACAAGGAAACGGCTTGTCTCCTGTGTGGACTCTCATGTGTTTGTTTAAATTTGCCTTTTGACTAAATCTATGTCCACAAAGATCACAAGGAAATGGCTTGTCTCCTGTGTGGACTCTCATGTGTCTGTTTAAATGTGATTTGAAAGTAAATATTTTACCACAGTAATCACAGCTTATTGATTTTGGCCTTGCCTGGACTTTCATGCGTGACTTTATATTTTTCTTCTCTCCAACACATTTCTTATTAAGCAGACATCTTGAAGACTTCACTCCTGAATGACTTGTCATGTGTCTTTGAAGAGTCCGGTTACTGACATACTGCTTACCACACTCAGAGCAGCTCAAAGATTTGTTGACTGTTTTTACCTCTGACTCAGGAGCCCTGCTCTCCTTCCAGTCTTTCATACTGTCTTCATGTTCTGATTCAGAGTCCGAGTTCTTTAGCAGAGAGTCAGAACTGGTCATTTCATCATCCTCTTCATCGTCCTCGTTAACGTCAGTCTTTGAAGAACTGGAACTGTCTTTGTGAATTTTTAAATCTGGGTTCCTGGTGTGTTTTTTTATTTAATTTTTTAAATCCTCCTCACTCTTTAAAGAAACTGTAGTGACCTAAAATCTGATATTGGTCTCCTCCATATTAAGTTGGTCACCCACCAGACTGGTCTAAGGGTCTTTTCTTCCACTTTATGATAAGAGGCTCTGGGTCCTGCTGATCATCATCAGGCCTTCAGTCTTGAGGAGCTTCTTCTTCTTAATCAGCTCTAAACAGAGGCAGGAACCACTGAAACACATGTACAATAAAGACAATGTTACACACACACACACACACACACACACACACACACACAGGTTTGTCAATGTGGTTTAGCCGGACTTTTTCGCCAAACCCGCCCGAAGGTGTAATACGGGGTCTACCCCTTCCCGAGGTCCTAGCGACCTGGGACCAAGCTCAGAGCACTCTAAAAATTTTGAAAAAAATTTGGGTCACTTTAGCTTTCCGATAGGAGCTTCACAGCACGTTTTACCACCCAGACTCCAGTGTGGTTTACAAGGACGTCAAAAAATGTGGTTTATGAGGACAAACATGCATTATGGGGTCTTTAAAGGGACATTTAAACTCCGCCTACTTAACATAAAATTAACATAAAACACACAAATGTGACAGGACACTGCATTAGGAGAACAGTTTTTTGAACTGATTTTATTAAACAAATTAGGCACATACTTTATTTATATTCACTAACAAATCTTCAAATGTTTAAAATAAAATAAAACTTAAATGTTTCAAATAAAATAAAATAAAAACTTAAATTCTGTTGACATATTTACATTATTATAAAACATATTAACATTATATACATATTTCTAAAACAAAATTTTACTTTTTCTGCAGGGTTAATCACAACCTAATGTAAAGTACAGGGGATCCCCGACTTACGAGCGACGAAAGAGTTCCTCAGTCTGAGATGACATATTTACATTTTATAAAACATTAACATTACAAACTTGTACATATTTCTAAAACAAAATTTTACTTTTTCTGCAGGGTTAATCACAACCCAATGTAAAGTACAGGTGATCCCTGACTTATGAGCGATGAAAGACTTCTGAGATGACATATTTACATATTATAAAACATTAACATTACAAACTTGTACATATTTCTAAAACAAAATTGTACTTTTTTTACAGGGTTCACCACAACCCACTGTAAAGTACAGGTGATCCCCGACTTACGAGCGACGAAAGAGTTCCTCAGTCTGAGATGACATATTTACATATTATAAAACATTAACATTACAAACTTGTACATATTTCTAAAACAAAATTGTACTTTTTTTACACGGTTCACCACAACCCACTGTAAAGTACAGGTGATCCCCGACTTACGAGCGACGAAAGAGTTCCTCAGTCTGAGATGACATATTTACTAGGGATGCACCGATAAATCGGCCAGCCGATCGGCCCCGATTTCCTTAATTTGGGGAGATCGGTGATCGGCCGATCTTTAAATGAGAAGCCGATTTTATCTACCGATCTCATCTGCCTCTGCAAAGGTCGGAAAATCATGAAAATTTAGGGTGCTTTTTGACCTTTTAACACCTGAAAATCGATATCGGCCAAAATCGGAATCGGCAGTTCAGACTTTCTAAAAATCGGTGATCGGTGATCGGCCAGAAAATTGAAATCGGTGCACCCCTAATATTTACATATTATAAAACATTAACATTATAAACTTGTACATATTTCTAAAACAAAATTGTACTTTTTTTACACGGTTCACCACAACCCACTGTAAAGTACAGGTTATCCCTAACTTACGAGTGACGAAAGACATCCTCAGTCTGAGATGTTGTATTCAGCTGAGTCTTATAAATAAAGACTTCCTGATGACAGCCAAAACCAGCTGCTCACATGATCAAGGAGGACCATCAGCCTAAACATTGCCCATTTTCTACATCCATCCATTATCTTTACCCGTTTCTTCCATTTTGGGTCACGGGGGTCGCCGGTGCCCATATCCAGCAATCATAGGGCAAGGGGCGGGGTGCACCTTTCACGGTTCGCAAGTTTATCACAGGGCATCACATTTGTTACATGAAAACATAAAACACTAGAAAGCTTGTTGAACAAGACACATACTAAAATTAAAATACCCTGATGAATGCTCAATAATTCTAGTAGAATAATCAAAAAAGCTAAGTCTGGTCCTCAGGACATTCAAAAAAACAACACAAAGAAAAGCAAAAAAAAAAAACTGGAAATGTTTAGTCTTTTGTCCAAGTCTGGAGATAATGTATTCAACTCAGTATTATAAATAAAGATTTCCTCAGTGTGAGGTGCTGCATTCAGCTTAGTCTCATAAATAGCACCCTCTCACAGTGGATCAACCAGTTTGCAGGTCCTCCTTGATCATGAGAGCAGCTGGTTTTGGCTGTCATCAGCAAATTGGTTGATCCACTGTGAGAGGGTGCTATTTATAAGACTGAGCTGAATGCAACATCTCAGATTGAGGAAACCTTTCGGACAAATGACTTCCACAGTCTTGGATGCTGTACTCAGCTCAGTCTTATAAATAAATACTTCCTCAGTCTGAGGTACTGCATTCAGCTCAGTCTTATAAATAGCACCCTCTCACAGTGGATCAACGAGTTTGCTGAACAGCCAAAACCAGCTGCTC
>JBBPBX010013233.1:32593-47557 GCA_038048925.1 Garcialebias charrua | reverse complement strand
ATATACTGTATACAGTGTTTTTGTATGTATATGCTCACAGTATATTCTGTTGTAGTGATAGTACCATAACATTATTTTTCATTGCAGGAGTTACCAGGTTCAGAGGAACAAGTTAAGTTAAGAATCTTAGTAATATGAAAATGGAATTTGACATTGTTTATTCATTGTTGAAAGATTCAGGAAGCAGAGGATACCGGGCTGAAATTTAAATATCATGTAGTTTCCACTCCTCACCAGACAGTGGCGGTAATGCGTCATTCAGTTGTTTGCCAACCTTCAATACATAAGAAGAACCACCAGGTGGCAGTGTTCGACTTTTCGGTTATTTATTTGTTTGGAGACAGAAAGAAGAAGACATTCCGCGCTAGCGATCAAAACAAAACGACCCTTATTCATCGATACATGTTTGTTGATCGAAAGGCTTTCTACGTGTAGTACTCCAGACTTCCGATTGAATCTAAGGTGAGCTTCACAGCTCGGTAGAGCGCACTTTTCCTTCATTAAACATTTCGGTTAGCTTCTGCTAACTAGCCATTCCGCCAGCGCGGCTTTTTCTCGTGTTTTGGTGATATTTGTTTAAACTAAACTTTTCCGGTGCCGTTTTCAGAAACCAGACACTCAGATAGCCCAGACATGTCGGATGATAATAAAATCAGCGAAGATCCGTGCACGACGCGAATGGAGGACGACGGAGAGGCTAACAACGAAGCTGCCATGTCCGCGGAGGACAGCGGCCTGGAGGAGGCCGAGGGCGCGGAGCAGAAACAAGCGGCCAGTCCCACGAAAACCAGCCCCAAACAAGCGACCCTGTCTCCGAAAACAAGCCCCAAACAAGCGACCCTGTCTTCGAAAACAAGCCCAAAAGAAGCCGCGAAGACCGACGCCAGCAAGAACGTGGAAGACGGAGGGTAAGATGACGAAGCTGCCGTGAACCTTTGAGCTGGAGGAACCTCAGCTGAGGCCCTGTCGACATTATTTTAACAAATCACAGTGGGTTTTATTCACAGGTTTACTGACTGCACAGACACAGCTTTAATTCATATTCAATTTATTTAGAGCCAAGTCACAACAGAGGTCATGTCAGGGCACTGAACAGAAACATTCATAAACAAAAATATTAACAGAAACATTCATATATACAAAATAATTTAAAACTATCTGAGGAGCAGCAGACTCTTTTGAGTTTAACTCTGTCACAGAACTCTCATCTTGCCAATGTGACGTGTGCTGCTGACCACTTGACCAGGTCACCCTGGTTAAATAAAGGTGATTGATTGATTGATTGATTGATTGATTGATTGATTGATTGAGCAAGCATGAAGAAGACAGTGGAAAGAAAAAACACTCATGAGGAAGAAACCTTTAGCAGAACCAGGCTCTGGACAAGCGAACATCTGCTTCGACCAGCTGGGTTTGATAGAAACAGATACACAATGGCAGGTTGAGAATCATATGTTAAGATAGAAATAATATCAAATGAAAACTATTCAATTTTAACCATTAATTTAAGGAAATGAGGTCAATTTGTCCTAATCTAAGTCTGTGGCAGCATAACAAGCCAACCCTAAAAAAAGTCTAATGTCTGAAGCACAGACAAAAACAAACATCTAATTATGAAAGTCTTCTCTTTTAACTGACTGATCACAAGTTGATCTAAACTCATTTTGTACTGAAGCAATTAAGTTTAATTATGGTAAGAGCAAAATAGTTTTAAAATGTAATGGCAATAAAACAGTTTCAAAATGCAAAATAACTGGTTATAGAATGGACAACTGCAGCATTTGTTTTAGTATAGGGCTGGGCGACATGGACCAAAATTAATAGCTCAATATTTTTACAGAAATCACGATATAAGATATATATCTCATAGGGGTGTAACGATACACAAAACTCACGAGACGAGACGAGAAAATCACAGATCTCGCGAGAACGAGACGAGATTTTAACATTAGTTCAAGAAAACTTCAAAGATCGGTTTTATGCCGCAAAAAGGCTTTTATTCTGTTTTAACATGTATTACAAACCCAACTGATGTCTTCATTTTACTGATTGAATCTCCTTAGACCTTAGAACAGTGGTTCTTAACCTTTTTTGAGCTACCGAACCCTCAAGTTTCATATGGCCACTCACCGAACCCCTCTTTTTTAATATATAAAATATGATTTTTTTTTTCCAAATTCTACAACATCACCTTGCTCAAAGAACAAAAGCAACACAGTGCATGAACTCACAACAACTTTATTCTGGCCCAATAAGAGTTTCATCCCCCAAAAATATTTTTGTACAATTTTTAATCATCAAAGAGGAATTTGGGATAATTTATCTTCAGCTGCTGTTCCGAGTAGCAGATTTGCCATCTTTAATGCAGCTGGTTTTATGAGAGATTCACCAATGGAGTGTGGCTTACCCTGCTTTGCGATCAAATAAGCAACTTCGTACGATGCTGCGAGGATCGGTTTGCTAACAGGTACAAATCCAAGAGCAGGCAGAGTGGCCCTTTCATCATATCTGGCTCGTTGCACCTTGAAATGAACAAAAAAAGGTAATTATTAGGTTGAAAGTGTCAGAAATTACCACAAAATTTTTAATTGACCTTAAACCAGAAAAAGAGTACTAAAACATGTTGCTGAAAAGGTAGAATAAGCTTTTAAATTAGCAAAAGAAAGCAAAAAGAATATATTTGCCCAATTAGGCTGAAAGAAGCAGAAATGAGCACAAAAATGTGGAAATTATCTGAAGAAAATCTAAAATTAGAAAAAAGATTCAGCTGAAAAGTAGCTAAAATAGCAGAAAGAAGCATCACCAGAATGAAGTTGAGAGAGCACATTTTTGCTGAATTAGGATGACATTTTTTTAATAAGAGCATTAAATGTGGAATTAGCTTAAAAAGCTAAAATTAGCATAGAAACAACATCATATCTGGCTCGTTCACCTTGAATTCAGCAGGCGTTGTGTTCTTGTACTGTATTCTCCGTCTGTGCATCTTCATGAAGTGTTCCTTCAGTTTTGCCGGCGCCAGACTAGTTGCTCAACTTCGTGTTGCATATCATGCAGATAGGACGCTGACTCCCATCCCGTTCCGTGACACAAGTGAATCCATGTCCAACCACTTTCTTTTTTTGCCCGACATATTTACCGTAGTTTGTAAACACACGACGTACAGCCATTGACTTCATGCGCGCGTTATATTTCCGCATCACTGCACTGAATCGTGTGTTGCCAGATTGGGTGGTTCACCGCGATTTTCCTTCTGACTTTTGCGGATAGAGAGTGCTTTGGGCGGGTGGGACTCTATCTGGCAACACCGGTCACACCGGTGTTTACACGCGTGTCTTTACATTCGGGGCAGCGTCGGGACCCTCCATCAATGTAGAGGCGTCTCGTCTGCGGACGGGACCCTCCATCAGTAGTTGGGGCGTCTTCTATAGCAACTTCATCCGGCGAAGCCATGCTGTCCGTGACGCTGACTTGCTAGGGGCTCTGCTAGCGCTAGCATTAGCATCTCGCGAGACAACGTTACCTCTCAACGAGAGATATCGCGGGAGTTTAATATCGCGAGATCTCGTACAACGAGATCTCGTTACATGCCTAATATCTCAATATTTTTTCTTTCCATAAAGTAATAGCAAAAACAAGAAAGTTCATGCTCAATAATCCAGGTATCAAATCCGATCATTCTCAATCAGGTCATCTGGACAGTTTTTTAGTAGACACGTTTCACCCTCACTCCAGAGGGCTTCATCAGTCAGAGTAGTTCCAATAATAACAAAAACATTTCTGAGTCAAAGCTTTGTCCCAGTTGTCACACAGGCACATTTACTAACAAAGCTGTAACTGTAGAAAATAACTGTCTGGAGCCACATGGGCCCTTTGGTTCCTCTGCAGCGGCGCTTTCAACCTTTGACCAAAACCAACAAAGAGCACTGCTAGTTTTAACGATTTTGCATATTTTTATTTTTGCAGATTTGTGAATACCGGTACTAGTACTAATACAAGAACTAAAACATACTGTACTCACTTTAACCCACCAATTTTCAGTCAGGTCATCTGTACAGTTTCCAGACGACCTGACTGAAAATTGTTGGATTGTATACCTGGATTATTGAGCATGGACTTTGTTGATACTCACTTTAACTTTATTTCTTTAAAGTAGGATACTTAATTTTTCCACATAAAAAAAAAATCTCTAGACCTGCGTAGTTCATTGTTTTAATTTACTTTTAGTTGGTAAAACCAATATAAAAAAGTAATCCTTTACAATAATCCAGTACAGGTAGTTCTCGACTTACGACGGAGATCCGTTCCTACGCGACGTCGTAAACAGATTTTTGACACAAGTTGAAATATACTGTACATACTGCACCATATACATGCACAGTACAGTATTACCAAGCACTCAGCCTATCCTAACACAGTACCCTACATAATTATTAAAAAAACGCATACTGGTACATTTGGGAGCCATAATGAAGGGCAAAAAAGAGTTATGGCCTACTTCCTCCGTCCATCTGCCGTATTCTATTAGTTTACGACGTAAAACCGAATTCACAGTACAGTTTTGTTTTGTTTTTTGAATGTCCAGAGGACCAGACTTAGCTTTTTTGGAGAGTACAGTGCAGAATTCCTCCACCGCTACGTTTACTACATAAAACCGGAAACTGCGTAACTCGGCTTTTCAAAATAAATCTTCAAACTAAAAAATATATATACGTATATATATTATGGGAGATGCGCCGTAACCACGAAACGTCGTAACTCGAGACCGCCGTAACCCGAGGACTACATGTATTTTTTTTTGTCTTAAAATGTAAACGTATCAATAAGTGTTAAAAATCTTTAGATATTTTTCATCTTATTATGCCAATCCTGGTCTGAAAAGCCTCCAACAAACTTGAAGTGGTTCACGGGCCACCAGTAGATAATCACAGTTGGAGCAGGTTTTTTGGCTCCGGACATTTTAATTTAGTGAACGAAGGAGTATAAATGGCTCTTTGGATCGTAAAGGTTGCAGACCCCTGGTCTAGAAAGAGAGGTTCTTTAAAAAAAAAAATGGGGTGGGGGTTGCCACATCAAAATCCAAGATGTCTGGTACTATGAGCGACAGAGAGAGAGCAGAGCTGACCTCCCCAATCCCTGCTTTTTAGTTTTTCTTTTTTAGTTTTTCTTTTTTAGTTTTTCTGTATGTGTGAAAATCTGATGTTTTCGGTCATATTTATGCAGAACTACAGAAACTTCTCAAGCGTTCACAAACGTTAAACACCACTGTTTGTTTTCGTTTTTACAAACATTGCTTCTTGTCTTCCCTGATACGTTTGTTTTCTCAACAGGAAGCTGTTTGTTGGAGGGCTCAGCTGGGACACGAATAAGAAGGACTTGGTGGATTACTTTTCAAAGTTTGGGGAGGTCGTAGACTGCATGTTAAGAGTGGACCCTCCGACTGGTCGATCAAGGGGCTTTGGCTTTGTGTTTTTCAAAGAACCTGAAAGTGTTGAAAAGGTACGTTTCCTGCTGTCAGAACGTTTATTTCATCTGAAGTGTAAACTACAGGTTGACTTCTTCTTCTTTTGGCCTTTCCCTTTTCAGGGGTCGCCACAGGTTGACTGATGTGAGTTTTTCTATTAGGATTTTTAGAAATCAGCGCACCATGACCAGTGCACAAGAATTTTTTTTATGGCCAATAATTAATGTTCTTTTAACAAAATAAAACGTAACAATTGTTTAATCTAAGTAAATGTATTTTTTACCATTTCTTAGAAGAACTTTTACACCTAAAAATAACAAAAGAGCATTCTTTCTTTAAAAACAAAACAATTCATGACCCATTGAAATAACAGTTTACCGTACTGCTCTGTTAAACTTCACTGATGGACATATTGCACTGTTTTTTTTTTTTTATGATGAACGTATTCACAGCGTTTTATTTTTTTTAAATTGATTACTGTAGTCAGGTTTGAACATTTGACAGTTGTTTAACAGCACAAAATACTCCTGAAAGTGTTTCCAGGCTCTGTTCAGAGACATGGAACTGATGGGAAGATTGCTCAATAGAAACAGCAGTGGTGGGCAGCGCTAGTCCAAAAATTAGATCCGCCATTTCTAAAGCGCTTATTAAGTTATTTAGGTCCGCAATTTCAAAAGCACTTATGTCTTAGGAAAATTAGCGGAAGCTAATTTTAAAGCGCAAGTTAACTGACTAAATCTATAACTCAATAACTTTACAGATGTGGTTTAAAATCCCTGCTGCGCGTGCTGTTTGTGTGATATGGTAAATGGAGCTTATTTATATAGCGCTTTCCAGCCCCCTATGAGGGGCCCCAAAGCGCTTTACAATACCAACCATCCACCCATTCATACACACATTCATACACACATTCATACACCAGTAGCGGCAGACTGCCATGCAAGGCGTTTTCCAGTCCTACCGGGAGCAACTCGAGGTTAAGTGTCTTGCCCAGGGACACAACGACACATGGTGTGGGGAACCGGGATTCGAACCTCCAACCTTCCGATCGGGGGACGACTGCCATTACCACTACGCCACGGCCGCTAAAGCGCAAATCCGCTAATTGCGGACCTAAACAATGTGTTAGCGCTGTAGCGGATTTACTAATTTTTATAATTCATAAGCAGATTTGCCCTTTTTCTATTTAAAATGCAGTACTGCTAATAACTAATTATCTATCAGTAAGAGACGTGGTTTAAAATCCCTGCTGCGCGTGCTGTCTGTGTGATCCGCTGACCTCGGGTCCAGTTTTCAGTCCGGGCTCTGGAGGATTTCAGGCAGTTTCCGGTCCACTCGTAAAACTTTTCTCCCAAAGCCTCACGCCACCGAACCCTCTCCCTTTCCTGTGGACCCGTGTCCAAGGAGGAAGTAAAGAGAGAGAGCTCTCTCTCTACTTCCTCCTTGTTTCGTTTGTCACCGCCCCACCCCCAAGCGAGACACTGGACTTTCTCGGCGAGTAAACCCAACGCATTCGATGTAGCTGTGGATGAGCTGCAGACGGTCAGAACCGCGCGCAGGGAAAACCGCTGGATTTGGACTGGTTCTGGACGACCTGGACAGACACGGGTCCACGGGAAGGGGAGAAGGTTCGATGGCGTGAGGCTTTGGGAGAAAAGTTTTACGAGTGGACCGGAAACTGCCTGAAATCCTCCAGAGCCCGGACTGAAAACTGGACCCAAGGTGAGCGGATCACACAGACGGCACGCGTCCAGAGTGGAAAACGGTCCAGTCCAGAGTGGAATAAGGTCCAGTCCCTCATAAGGAGATTGGTTCCAGAGACCATGCTGTGCGTCAGTTTGAGTCCAAATACAGGTGGTCTCCGACTTACGACGTAGTTCCGTTCCCACGTTGCGTTGTAACTCGATTTTCAACGTTACTCGAAACATACGTCCAAACTGCAACTTATACATACAGTACTGTATTTTACCAAGCACTTAGCCTATCCTAACATAGTATACATAATTATCAAAAAGCGCATACATTTGGAGCCATAATGAAGGGAAAAAAGAATTAATTTCCTACTCTGGACTGCTGGTAAAGCCATTTCCTCCATTTCTCTCTCCCTCCTCCGGATTCTCTATTCGTTTACGTTGTAAAATCGCCGTCAATAAAACAGCTACTTTTCCACAGCTGCTGCCTGTTTCTGCCTGTCTAGCTTGCTCCAACAAGTTTTGTTTTTTGAATGTCCAGAGGACCAGACTTAGCTTTTTTAGAGAGTACAGGCAGCTGTAGCCTCCACAGCTAGCAAAACGGGAAACCGGAAGTACAAACCGGATTCCAAAAAAGTTGGGACACTAAACAAATTGTGAATAAAAACTAAATGCAATGATGTGGAGATGGCAAATGTCAATATTTTATTCGTAATAGAACATAGATGACAGATCAAAAGTTTAATCTGAGTAAATGTTACGTTTTAAAGGAAAAATATGTTGATTCAAAATTTCACAGTGTCAACAAATCCTCAAAAAGTTGGGACAAGTAGCAATAATGCCGGGTTCCCACCAAACGCGTTTCGGGCGGCCGACGCTGCCACTTTCCATGCAAAGTCTATGTGGAGGCGCGGCCAGGGGCGGCGCGTTTTGAGCATTTCAAGCAGCGCGGCAGCGCACGGCAGTTCTTTTCCGCGCACGTCCAAAGCAGCCGAGGCGTCGAGCAGCCAAAGTTAATTCATTTGAACTTTGGCTGCTCGACGCGTCGCAGCAACCAATCGGGAGAGCCTCTGCTATGTGATGACGCAACAACGACGGGACTGTTTTTGGACTTTTTAAACTTACCCCAACGAGCCTCCATGAAGAAACCAGCCTCCGGTAAGAAACTTGGCATTTTTACAGTTGCCGCTGTCTGCTCGAGCGTACGATCACCCCAAACATAAAAAAAAAAACGTTTTAATCTCAACAAAGACTTTCGGAGCTGCAGTTCGGCTCGTAGAAAACCCACTCAAGTAGTAACGAGGCTCACGTACAGCTGATTTTATCTGCCCGGTGTACAGAAAACAAAACAAATCTGACCGGGAAGGGAGCCAGACGCTGCTCCCACTGCGCGTCTGTAGACGCGTTCGATGTGAACAGACATCTGTTGACAAGCAGCAAGCACGGTGCGTTGGGAGCGTTTTGACGCGTTTGGTGGGAACCCGGCATGAGTGGCTTGAAAAGGAAATTGAGCATATAACACCCTGATGCATGCTCAATAATCCAGGTAGAAAAATCTAAAAAAGCTAAGTCTGGTCCTCTGGGGCCTCATGTACAAAGACTTGCGTGGATTTCTTACTGAAAAGTGACGTACGGACAAATCCAGAAAAGTGTCTACGCACAAAAAAATCCAGATTTATCAAACCCTGCGTACACCTGAATCCACGCACATTCCTTTTGTACATCACGATGAACGTGGAACTGAGCGCACATGAGAGAGTGGCCGACTCCGCCTTTGACACGCCTCCGTATGAATATGCAAAGTCATTCAAATATGCCATGCACGACAGGAATGTCGTCTCTGCTCCATTGCAAATCATGTCGGAACGTGGAAAAAAGAGGAACTTCACGGACTGTGAACAGGAATCACTTCTGAGTGAGGCAGAGAAGCACGGAAAAAGGTTTTATTCGGCACGCCTAGCGCAAAACATACCATCCACTTTTAAACAAGAAGTTGACCCATCTGCTCTAACATGCCTGTATAGGTTAGTGGTGAGCGCGCCCGCCCTTCGTCCCAAAGGTCGTGAGATCGACTCCCCCTTGGTACAACGTTTTTTTTTTCATTCCAGATTTAAAGAACACAGGAAAACTATTTAATAAAACAACAAGAAATAGAACAATACATGAAATGAAAGGAAGCAGACGATTTCTTGTTTTGTAAATAGTTTTCATGTGTATTTAAATCTGGAACGAAAAAAAAAAAGAGAAACGTTGTACCATGCGAGATTCGAACTCATGACCTTTGGAACTAAAGGCAACCGCGCTACACACTGACCTAAACGTAGGCGTGTTGGTACAGCTTGGTTAACTTCTTATTTAAAGCTGCTATATGTAACTTTTCTAACAATATATTTTTAACATATTTCTTCACTCTGTCACTAGATTGATGTTAGAGAGGTAATCTCTGAAAAAAACAAAAAAAAAATATTGTCCCCTTGCTTCTCCAGGTGGTAAATACCGTATTTTCTGGTGTATAGGTCGCACCTGTGTATAGGTCGCACCATCCAATTATCACCAATAGATTGGAAAAATCCCTAGATAGGTCGCACTGGTGTATAGGTCGCACCTACGTTTAGCTCTGCTGCAAATGTCTGCCACAGGAGTGCACAGCAAGGCTTTTAAGAAGATTAACACTTAAAAACAATTATTTGTTTGATAAAAATTATAGCAAATATGTGTCTGAGCTGAACTTTTCCTTAATAAATGAATATAATTGTGAAATGAGCTGGATTTAAAAATTTGTTTTGTCGAAAGTGATAACAAGCCATATATAGGTCGCACCTGAGTATAGGTCGCAGGCCTTGGAAAAAACCATAAAAAGGTGCGACCTATACACCGGAAAATACGGTAAGCATTTCTAAAAAGAAAAAGTGACCCGCCATTTTCCAGCCAATAAAAACAAAGTTTGTAACCAGCCAATAAAAACCGAGCTTGAATTCGAATCAGCCAATAAAAACAGAGCTTGAATTTGAATTTTAACAGACCACAAGGGGGCAGTGCCATATATGGCTCTGAGGGGGAGGGATCAGAATGCTTTGCTTGTTGAAATTTTTTCTAAGTGCTGATGTTCTACAGAAACTGCAGACTCCACCTTTAAAGAAATCACATCTCATTGTTGTCAATATCGTTGCCACTATTTGGCGCATGCTTTTATATCCACTCATCTAATTGCGTCCATGTGGATGTAATAATTGTTAATCATGTGTGTTTGGTGGGATTTATGATTATTTTCATATCATGGACACAGTTTCTCTGAATAACCTGTAAGTGTCGCCAAAGGAACAATAACCACAGAAACGTGCGTACGCAAGCAGGGGAGCAGCCGTGGATTTGTACGTGGATGCGCAGATATTCCCGTTCATATCAGATTTGATACATACGTCACTTTGCGTGGAAAGTGACGTGCGCAATGTTTTTGTGCGTGCGCACGGTTGATACATGAGGCCCCTGGACATTCAAAAAACAAAGCAACAAAAAAAATGAAGAAACGTTTCGTCTTTCGTCCAAAAGACTTCCTCAGTCTGAGTTGCTGTATTCAGCTCAGTCTTATAAATAGCACCCTCTCACAGTGGATCAACCAGTTGGCTGATTACAGCCGAAACCAGCTGCTCACATGATCAAGGAGGACCATCAGCCTAACGATGGATTGTTAGCACCCTGATGGTTGTTTGCTATTCACAGAGGGCTGAGTGATACTAGCAATAACAGCATTGTTATGCCTGGTCCCCACTGCACAACTCGAAACGCGCCTGCCGTCCCCTTTTGGCCGCTTGTCACGGTCCCACTGGCCACTGAAGACCGTCTGATGACGCGCACTAGGGGGTGGCAGAGGGAGGGGTCTCTAGCTCGTTTTCCGGGTTCAGTTGTTGTGTTAACTGCACCTCCGACGGTCTTTGATGAGATTAAAACGTTTTTTTAATGTTTGGGGTGATCTACACTGGAGAGAACAGCAGCCTGTCAGCAGCAACTGTAAAAATGTCACGTTTCTTACCGGAGTTTGGTTCCAATTCATGGAGGCTCGATCCGGTAAGTTTAAAAAGTCCAAAAAAAGTCCCGTTGTGGTTGTGTAATCAGATAGCAGAGGCTCTCCCGACTGTTTGCTGGACGCGTCGAGCCACCAGAGATCGGATTTTCTGGCGTTGGCAGTTCGACGCCTAGGTTGATTTGGACGTGGAAAAGGAACTGCAGGTTGCCGCCGCGCCGCTTCGATCACTCGAATCGCGCCGCTTCCCGATTCGCCGTGACTCCACGCGTCTCCTCATAGACTTTGAATGTAAACCGGCCGCTTCAGCCGCCCGACACCGGGGCAGTGGGTACCAGGCATAAGAGGTGGACAGTTGAACCCGGAGGCCTCCACCCCGGTTTAATGATGGACAGTTTCTTTTCACAAAGATGGCCTCCTTTACTCCTCTCTCAAACCATTGTTCCTCTCTATTGTAATAATATAGGACTTATTGGTCAGTTTACTGACTTACCTATATTTTAGAGAAGTTGGAGCAGACTTGATCTGACCCAAATTCATTTGCGAGTTCACCCTTTTTCCGGTATTAAATTGCTTTAAAGTGATTAGACAAAATGTAACTTCACGAGAGACTTCAACAAATGTTGGTCCACCAGAAAATAGACCTTTTATTGAAACAATCATAAAAGTACATTAACATTTGTATCGATATTAGCTCTGATTTACTAACTACTTTGACAAGAATTCAAATTAAACAAACAGACAAGTTAGGTTTAACTTTCCTGTTGGCACATTTACTTAACAGATTAATGGCTTAAGAAAAATAAGAATAAGGAGGAAGAAAATAGGATGAATGAAAGCTAAGTTTAACGGAAGTTAATTATTTTGAAACGACAGGGTGACACTTTCCAGAACAGGTCCAGCTAGACTTCTCACCCGTGCAGCATACAATCAACGCCTCGTTACCTGGTGAAGATACTTCTCTGGAGATAAGAGCAACAAAGTTTTGTGGACACCAACGGACTGTGTTGTCCAGTTTGACGTCCAGTTGACTTCCGCGCGTGTATGGCTGACAGACGAGCAGAAGTGCGCTTTTTCCGGCAGGAACAGAGCCAGCTCCTGACTGAGCTTTCAAAATAAAACTCCCAGAAAAGAAATTCTTTCAGAAATGAGTGAAAGAGGCACAGTAGGCTTTACTGTGACCCTGCTGAGAACGTAGGTCTAATTGACATATGACCACAACGTTTCCAGCTTTTCCAGAGGAGTAACACCCGTGTTGCAAGTTCTCCCCTTCGACACTGAAGAAAGTACAGGAAGTGTCCCTTTAAGAAGGGGGTGTGACTTAGTCACATACTTCCTGCTGATTGGTTGTCTTACCACTAGAGAGGGTGTGACTTTGCAAGTCAGTGAGTTTGAGTGACAGATAGGGTAGACAGTAAATAGAGAAACATGCGTCAGAAGATGCAGGTGCATGTGAACAAGCCATGTGATTTGTTTTGAGAACAGATTCATTGTTTTTAGAAAGGACGGGAGACAGAAAGCAAGTTATGTCTAGAACTTTTCCTTCGTTCCAAAAACACTTCAAACAAATACGAACGGATTGTTCAGTCAACTT
This sequence comes from Garcialebias charrua, assembly GCA_038048925.1. Classification (NCBI taxonomy): domain Eukaryota; kingdom Metazoa; phylum Chordata; class Actinopteri; order Cyprinodontiformes; family Rivulidae; genus Garcialebias; species Garcialebias charrua. The sequence continues at coordinate 34,790 of JBBPBX010013233.1, read as the reverse complement.
TAGACAGTTATTCTGCATAGAGCAGACAGTTTAAAGCAAGATCATTCTGAGATGTTCTCTTAACTTTGGCATATTTAAAATATACCAGCTTAGTAAATCATCATTAAATGACAAAAATATACTGTTGATCAATTCTGAATTAACACACATTAAAAGAAAGTTATTTCTGATTGATTGGTGTCCATTAATTCAAAATAATTATAACAAAAATAGTGTCCACTTGTCTCCTTGAGAGTTCCAAGAAAGTGTAACACTCAGAGTTTCAGAGAGATGTGAAGAGGTTTAACTCCAATACGGACATGAGAGTGCTATATCTCTACACTATCAAGGATGTGAACATCTTCATCCCTGAAAGAGTGACCGCTGGCCTGGAGATGAGTGTAGACCGCAGAGTCCTGACCTGATGATGTTGATCTTCTGTGCTGGGCCATCCTGAGCATATAATGAACAGCTGGAAGACCAATTAACACTAATTAGGTCAATTGACAACATGATTGGGTATAAAAAGAGCTTCTCAGAGTGTCAGTGTCTCTCAGAAGCCAAGATGGTAAGAGGATCACCAATTCCACCATTGTTGCGCAGAAAGATAGTGCAGCAATACCAGAATGGTGTTACCCAGCGTAAAATAGCAAAGACTTTTAAGTTATCATCATCAACCGTGCATAACATCATCAAAAGATTCAGAGAATCTGGAACAATCGCTGTGCGTAAGGGTCAAGGCCGTAAAACTCTACTGGATGCTCGTGATCTCCGGGCCCTTAAACGTCACTGCACCTCAAACAGGAATGCCACTGTCAAGGAAATAACAGAATGGGCTCAGGAATACTTCCAGAAAGCATTGTCAGTGAACACAATCCACCGTGCCATCTGCCGTTGCAGCTGAAACTCTACAGTGCAAAGAGGAAGCCATTTCTAAGCAAGCTCCACAAGCTCAGACGTTTGCACTGGGCCAGGGGTCATTTAAAATGGAGTGTGGCAAAATGGAAGACTGTTCTGTGTCAGATGAGTCACGATTTGAAGTTCTTTATGGAACACTGGGACGCCATGTCATCCGGACCAGAGAGGACAAGGATAGCCCAAGTTGTTATCAACGCTCCGTTCAGAAGCCTGCATCACTGATGGTATGGGGTTGCATGAGCGCTTGTGGCATGGGCAGCTTGCATGTCTGGAAAGGCACCATTAATGCAGAGAACTATGTTCAGGTTCTAGAACAACATATGCTCCATCTAGACGTCATCTCTTTCAGGGAAGACCCTGCATTTTTTTTTTTTTTTTTTATTATTTTTTACATTTTTGTGGCTCTAGTGGCCTTTATTGAAGAGAGGGAGAGGGTGAAACGGGAGAGGGGAGGAGACACCACAGAAAATAGCCCGCCGGGTCTGGGACGCGAGCCTGTGGAGAGGCGAACGCCCCCAGCATATGTGCCCCACGCTCTACCCACTACGCCACAGCGGGGCACGGAGACCCTGCATTTTTCAACAAGATAATGCCAGACCACATTCTGCAGCAATCACAACATCATGGCTACGTAGGAGAAGGATCCGGTACTGAAATGTCCAGCCTGCAGTCCAGATCTTTCACCTATAGAGAACATTTGGTGCATCATAAAGAGGAAGGTGCAACAAAGAAGGCCCAAGACGATTGAACAGTTAGAGGCCTGTATTAGACATGAATGGGAGAGCATTCCTATTTCTAAACTTGAGAAACTGGTCTCCTCTGTCCCCAGACGTCTGTTGAGTGTTGTAAGAAGAAGGGGGATGCCACACAGTGGTAAAAATGGACTTGTCCCAACTTTTTTGGGATTTGTTGACGCCATGAAATTTTGAAACAACATATTTTCCCTTAAAATGATACATTCTCTCAGTTTAAACTTTTGATCTGTGATTTGTGTTCTATTCAGAATAAAATATTGACATTTGCCATCTCCACATCATTGCATTCAGTTTTATTCACAATTTGTTTAGTGTCCCAACTTTTTTGGAATCCGGTTTGTAGCCGGAAACTGCGAAAATCGGTTTCAAAAATAATAATAATAATAATAATAATAATAATGGAGATGCGTGTCGCAACCCCGAAACGTCGTAAGTCGAGGCCGTCGTAAGTCGAGGACTACCTTTATATGTAGTCGGTACCTCTCAAACTCGAGCACAAACTCAGGCTCTTTTGCTGCCAGAGAGCCAGCTTTGGTAAGCCAAGG
>JBBPBX010013233.1:10814-32521 GCA_038048925.1 Garcialebias charrua | reverse complement strand
CTCAGTCGGGCTCTACATGGGTAGAGACCCGGTCACAGGTGCTCGCCGACAGCCCCTCCACCAGGCCTGTCTCCAGGATGGTGTCCTGGTAACCCACGTCCAGGCAGGGACACAGCTCCCTGCTTGTTTTTGTCTATAGAAGTGTGTTTAATCACTCGTTGTCTGGCTTGTCACCTAGGACCAATCTGCCTTGGGAGACCCTACAAGGGGCAATTACAATTACCCCAGACAGCTCCCAGGATCCTTCAGGCTCCTCCACCACGATCAGGAGCTTTGGTCAAACAAACTCCCTCTGTTCTTCTCCACAGTATAACCCACTTCAATATCTTGCACCTTGCATTCTCGGTTCTGTTCCAGTCCAGAAAAACGTGCATCTCCAAAACTACAAACATTCACCATTCAATCCCTTAGAGACTGGGAACATTGGTGCACCGCTTCGTTTAGAGACCTTTTTGTGTTTTTTTATTTATTTATTTTGATGACAAGTATTTGTTTTAGCCTAACTGTTCTCAGCTCTGCCACTATAAAAGTATTGAAACCATCACACACAAACAGACTAAAAGTTTGTCAGAATCACAAGTCTTTACATGAACAAAAACTCTTAAGACCCTTTATTGTTGAGAAAATTCAAAATATTTGGATTTTTGACTTCAAACCCAGTTGTTTAGTTTTAAAAGAAGTTTATCACTCAATTTTTTCTTTTTCTTTTTTTTTTATGAAGGTTGCAGCTCAGAAGGAGCACAAGCTTAACGGGAAAGCAATTGACCCCCAACTGGCAAAGGCCGTGAAGAGTGAGGAGCCTGTGAAGAAGATATTTGTTGGTGGTCTGTCTCCAGACACTCCTGAAGAGGAAGTCAGAAAGCATTTTGATGCCTTCGGAGAGGTGTGTTGCCTTCTGCTTTACAAACTGACCTGCAGTTGTACCATAGTTCATGGGGATCTTCTTGTTTCTGATGCCATCAGGTGGATTGTATTATATTTCCCACGGAGAACAATACCAACAAAAGGAAGGGCTTCTGCTTCATCACATACAAAGATAACGCGTCAGTTAAGAGAACCTTAAAGAAAAAGTACCACTTTATCGGCATCAGCCAGGTGCAGTCTTTTATTTTTTTCAAGCCACATTATTGTTGAGACTTAATGAAACAATTAAAATAAAAGATCATATTGCTTGTTTCAGTGTGAGGTAAAGATGGCCGTGTCAAAGGATAAATACAAGCAGCAGCAGAACTGGGGAGGCAGAGGTGGATTCTCGTCCAGGTCTAGAGGAAGAGGTGGTGAGTCAAGAAAACATTAAGCATTTCTTACACACACATCACTGTTGACCCTTTATTTAGCTTGGACCAGGTGCAGAATAAAAATTGATGTACTGTAGCTCTGGCCATTTGTTGAACCTCAGATTCAGGAGGAGCACGGTCGCCTTGGGGGATGAGTCTGAGAGGAGTTCATCCTTAGCGATAGGGTGAGGAGCTCGGAGTAGATCTGCTCCTCATGGAATGAAGTCAGCTAGACATCAGATTAGGATGTCTTCCTTTGGATGTTTTCTGGGCACACCCAGGGTCTTGCACTGCCTTTCCTTTTTGTTTTCACATTGGACACAGCTTATTTTAAAGATGATTTCTTATAATTGTCAGTTAAACAGCAAGCAAGAGCTTATTGACTTGCACCACCTGGTGGGTGATTGATACAGTGGGACCAGAGAAGCAGGAGAAAGTTGAAAGATGAACTGAATTTCCAAACAAATCAACGGCACAGCCTCAAGTTGATAAAATAAAAAAAATACCAGGGAGTTCCTGGGATTTACGCACTGTAATAATTAAGGTATAAAAATGTTTATCGGTGGAGAATTTAAGGGAAATGCTCATTAGTTTTCATCCATCAAAGATTACGGAAGTCTTGTTTTTGTCAAGACCGATTTTAACTGTTCGAATAAAGCTGTTTATAAATATTGAATAAGTCAGAGAGGTTTATTTGTTATACACATTACATGTGGTACATGAGGTGGAACGAAACCATGTACCGGTACACAAGAGTCCCAGTTACATCCAACAGAAACACAAATTGTAAAGAAAAGCAGTAGTAAGATCCGAGTCGCGAACTAAGAATACACTAAGCAATAATGGTACAAATACAATGCACCAGAACAACAGCAGCACGAACATGAGTCTGTGTGAGCAGATCAGGACGAATGAACACAGCAACATGAAATAATCAGCAGCATGAGATCAGCATCATGGATGGTCAGCAGCACATTTCAACAACCAAGTGGGATCACAATGATTTTTCTGGTTAGATATTCATGAGTCTAACAGCCTCAGGGTAGAAGCTGTTCCTCAGTCTAGTGGTTCTACACTTAAAGGTTCAGTATGTAATTTCTGGAACACGCTGGAACTTAGGAAAATTTTGAACAGAGACACGTTTCTGGTCCCTCCCCCTCAGAGCCATATATGGCTCTGTTACCCCTTGCTCTGCTGAAATTCAAATTCAAGCTCTGTTTTTATTGGCTGATTCAAATTCAAGCTCTGTTTTTATTGGCTGGTTACAAACTCTGTTTTTATTGGCTGGTTAACGGCGTGTCACTGTGGCTTTTTAGAAATGCTTTTAGAGAAGCAAGGGGACAATAGTTTTTTTCAGAGATTACTTGTCTAAAATCAGTATGTCAGGAGGTAGTGACAGAGTGAAGAAATATGTTAAAAATATATTGTTAGAAAAGTTACATACAGCTCCTTTAAAGCTGCTATATGTAACTTTTCTAAAAATATATTTTTAACATATTTCTTCACTCTGTCACTATCTCCTGACAGACTGATGTTAGACAAAGTAATCTCTGAAAAAACTATAGTCCCCTTGCTTCTCCAGGTGTTACTAAAAGCATTTCTAAAAACCCACAGTGACCCGCCGTTAACCAGCCAATAAAAACAGAGTTTTTAACCAGCCAATAAAAACAAAGCTTCTCACGCCCCTAACCCACGCCCCCGCCTGTCCCAGCCCCAGCGGCCGCGCACGTTCTCGTTCAAAGGATTGCAAAGCGATGCAGGACTGTTTTGTATGTGACACAAATGTATTAAATTCCCCTTCTTCATCCCTGATCTGGACTTTTCTTTTGTTTTTTTTTTGCCAAAAGTCAAGTGATCGCTTCCTCCTCCGCTGACTCCATGACTGAAATGATGAGGAAATGAATGAATTTGTCACGAGCGAATTAAACTCTGGTTCAACGTGGCTGCGCGAGGCTCTGCAGATTTCCTGGTGTTCTGGTGTGCTGGACCAGCGCTCCATGTTTTTATTTTATTTTTTAGAACGTTTTATTAACAAACACAGAAATTCGCAGCGGCTGTGACAGGACATGCAGTGGAGGCGGAGCTAAGGAGGCTGAGCTGAAGTTCAGCCGAGATCAAGGGGGAGGGACCAGAAACGTGTCTTTGTTCAAAATTTTTCTAAGTTCCAGCGTGTTCCAAAAACTACATATAGCAGCTTTAACCTCCTTCCTGAGGGGAGCGGGGCAAAAAGTGGGCTGGGTGAGTGTGGTCCTTCATGATGCAGGTGGCCCTCTTCCTGCATCTGGAGGTGTAGATGTCTGTGATGGTGGGGAGACTGACTCCAACATCTTCTGTGCAGCCTTCACCACTCTCTGCAGAGCTTTTCTTTCTGCAGCTGTGCAGCCTCCATGCCACACGTTGATGCTGGAGCACAGGATGCTCTCCACTGCACACCTGTAGAAGGAGGTGAGGACTGAGCTTCTCAGACCAGCTCGTCTCAGCAGTGGCGGAGCTAGACTTTTATTGCTGGGGGGGCCTAGGGGGGGCCAAGGCTATCGGTAAGGGGTCCACTGACTATGACAATGACAATACAGTAAGAGTACATCTTTAACACCTCACTTGCCCTGGAGACAGTTCCCACCTGCCTGAAGACTGCCACCATCATCCCAGTCCCAAAAAGCTCCACAGTAACTGGTCTGAATGACTATCGGCCAGTGGCCCTCACCCCAATAGTTGCAAAATGCTTTGAAAAACTGGTCATGACCCACATCAACACATCCATCAACATCAACGAGGACCCTCATCAGCATGCATACCGCGAAAACCGATCAACAGAGGACGCCATCTCCTCTGTGGTTCACACTGCTCTCACCCACCTGGATCAGAAGGACTCATACGTCCGTATGCTCTTTGTGGACTTCACATCTGCCTTCAACACCATGATCCCCCAAACCCTGATGGACAAACTATTCACACTTGGACTAAGCCCCTCCATCTGTAACTGGGTACTAGACTTCTTAACAAACAGACCACAGTCAGTGAAGATCCACAACTTCTCCTCCTCCACCATAACCCTCAGCACTGGCTCTCCTCAAGGATGTGTGTTGAGCCCTCTCCTGTTCACTCTGCTCACATATGATTGTGCAGCCACCCATCCAGGCTGTCATATTGTAAAGTTTGCAGATGATACAGCTGTGGTGGGATGCATCACAAACAATGATGAGTCCAGCTACAGGCAGGAGGTGGAACACCTGGAGAGCTGGTGCAAAGAGAATAACCTTCACATGAATGTGAAGAAGACAAAGGAGATGATTGTGGACTTCAGAAGGAACAAACACACCCACACCCCACTGAACATAAGAGGATCTGCAGTGGAAGTGGTCTCCAGCTACAAGTACTTGGGTGTACACATGAATGATAACCTCAGCTGGAGCAACAACACCACCAGCCTGATCAAGAAAGGTCATCAGAGACTCTACTTCCTCAGACGGCTGAGACGAGCTGGTCTGAGCAGCCCAGTCCTCACCTCCTTCTACAGGTGTGCAGTGGAGAGCATCCTGTGCTCCAGCATCAATGTGTGGCATGGAGGCTGCACAGCTGCAGAGAGGAAAGCTCTACAGAGAGTGGTGAAGGCTGCACAGAAGTCTGTTGGAGTCAGTCTCCCCACCATCACAGACATTTACACCTCCAGATGCAGGAAGAGGGCCACCTGCATCATGAAAGACCCCACTCACCCAGCACACACACTTTTTGCCCCACTCCCCTCAGGAAGGAGGCTGAGGAGCATTAAGTGTAGAACCACTAGACTGAGGAACAGCTTCTACCCTGAGGCTGTTAGACTCATGAATAAATAAATAATAAGAATAATCACTGCAAAATATCACATCATGCTGATGCTGATCTGTTTCATGTTGCCGTGTTCATTTGTGACCATCTGCTCATACAGACTCATGTTCATGCTGCTGCTTGGAGTAGTGTTTTTCTATGATGTTAGTGCTTAGTGTATTTTTAGTAAAGCTGTTGAAATTATCGCGTTAATTATTTGCGTTATTTTATTTATTTTGACGCGTTAAAATAAAATAACGTGACTATTATTTTGAAAAGCTCCCCCCGGATGCCGAACCTCACTTCCGGTTGCTCAGGAAAGCTAGCAATAGATTCAGCTAACGCTGTTAGCGCAAGCACCGTACACCGCACTCACATGCGATCACTGGACTTCTGCTAGCAATGATAACTATTTGGGATTCACGGCTCACTTTATTGATGGCAGCTGGAGCCTGCACTCCTTTGCTTTAACTGTGAGTAAATCTACCGAGCGCCACTAAGCAGAGGCATGCGCGCAACACGTCCAGGTGGTCGCACAAGAATGGAACATTGAGAAAAAAATAACAACGCTCCGGACAGACAGTGAAATCCCCCTGCTTACAGAAGCTGAGCTTGGAAAGCTGAAGAAGTTGGAGGAGCTACTTGAGCCATACAGGTACGTTTTTATTTATTTTTCCTTGTAGTTAAGTTGATAGTGGTTAAGTCAGTGGGTCAGTTAAGCTGTGTAAATAAACAAACCAAGTGTGTGTGTGTTTTTCTGCATATTTAAATTATAAAAATGTTTTGATTTGGTTGAATATAGTATTTTACAAGTCATGTATAAAACTCATTAACAATATTACCGGTACCCCCAAATATTCAATTAAAAGGTGTTTTAAAAAAAAGTCAATAATAAATTAAAAAATAAAATATAATTCTTCTTTCTGCTCCCTTTTCATTCAGTGTTTTTCTTTTTGATGAATTTGCTTTTTTATTCTAAATGAATGAATAAATGAATTAAAATAAAAGCTCTAATGAATTTTTTTCAGTCAACCTTTACTTACACAGGTTAGTCTCAATGAGCCTCAAGGACTCATTTACAAGAGAGACCTGATTATTGTTTATTAATTTGTGTTTTCACAGGTATGTTACAGAAACTCTGGGTGGACAGAAGTACATCTCCTGTTCTGTGGTGCTGCCTGCCTTCTGCCACATGTTCAGAGTCATGGAGCCTTCAGATGATGATACTGTCAACATACTGCGATTCAAGAAGGCCTTTTGTGAAGACCTGGCTCAACGAAAGAAGAACTCCAATCTCACTTGGCTCAAGAATGATACTGCACTTGATCCCAGGTTCAAGGACTTAAAATGCCTGCCTAAATCTGAGAGAGGCGAAGTGTGGAGTTCTTTAAACAAGTTGCTCAAAGAGGGTAGAAATGCCAAGATCCAAGGTGCTCAAACAGCAGGGGAAGCACCACTAAAGAAGAAGATGTCCATTTTCTTGCTTGCATCATCTGATTCAGACACAGATGATGAGGCAGCCTCTATTCAGTCCACACGGGAACACTACAAATCAGAAACCAAAACTGACGTGGATGAGTGCCCACTGCACTGGTGGCCAAAAAGAAGGGACTCATACCCCGGACTAGCACAAATTGCCCGCAAATATCTGTCCACACCTGCCACCACTGTACCTTGTGAAAGACTGTTCTCCCTCTCAGGCCACATTGTTCAGAAAAAGAGAGCTGCTCTCTCTTCAAGTAATGTAGAGACTGGTTTGCCTTTGTAGCTGGCTAAATGAAGAGGAGTAGATCTGATACATGTGGTTTAAAACAAAGCAGAAAGGTTCTGTAAGGTTCTAAATTTCAGTTCACACTAATTCATAGAGTGCTGCATTTTCTTTACAAAGTTATTTCAGTTTTTAAACACTGTGTAAAAGTAAAAACAAAACAAGAAAGGTTATGACTTAACTGATAATGAATCCATCTTTATTATAAGTTGCCTTAAAGTGTTTAATGGCGATTAATTCTAAACCAGATTTGCAATTAATTAGTTAATTTTTATTAATCGATCAACAGCCTTATTTTTTAGTTGATGCTTTTCTTGGTTCGTATTAGGGCTGGGCCATATCATATCGTTCACGATAATACCGGTGAAAAAAAAGCTTGCCCGGGCAAAAAAGTTATATCATGATATGCTAATTTCATGACGTAGTATGTCGGGGCCCCCCGCCCCCTTAACATCCGAGCGCTTCAAAAGACTAAACCGAGCTGCACACCTCCCCTCCACCTGTCGGTACTGGTGTAACGCTAGCTAAAATGCTAAAAACAAACAACTTCCGTCTCAGCTGTCTCTCCCCCTGCTATAAACTGCACAGGTACAGAGAGCTCGTCCCCCCAGCCCCGCGCTGCTCGGCGTGTGCGGGTTTCGTCTCCCTTGCTCTAAACTGTCTGTACACACGCGGCTCAGCTGTCTCACACAGTCTGCTCAACAGATCTTAAGCTTCATTTTTACAGTATTTAGTTGTTTTAGGAAACTACACACGCACTTTAGCTTTTGTGGTGGATTTTGTTGATCTATATTTTGTGCAGACTTTTTCAATCTAAATAATAGATAATTTTTATTTTTATACTTGGAGACTGAATACTTTACTAAATAAAGTAATTTCAGTAAAATTACCCCTTGTTGTTTTTTTAAATTTTATATAATACTGCAAAACAACATGTAAAGTTAATTTTGTTAAATAAATAAATTTGATTTTTTTTTTGGTTATATCACGAAATTTATCGTTATCGTGATAATGCTCTGAAATATCACGATATAATTTTTGAGCCATATCGCCCACCCCTAGTTCATATCTTAGATGTTACGGTATTACAGGGTACTGTTCTTCTTTTACACTTTATTGTTGGATGTAACTGGGATCCTGTGTACAGACGGTAATCTCTTTTCATCACATGTACCACATGTGGTGCGAATGACAATAAAGATTCTCTGACTCTGAAATGGAGTGTGGCAAAATGGAAGACTGTTCTGTGGTCAGATGAGTCATGATTTGAAGTTCTTTATGGAACACTGGGACGCCATGTCATCCAGACCAGAGAGGACAAGGATAGCCCAAGTTGTTATCAACGCTCCGTTCAGAAGCCTGCATCACTGATGGTATGGGGTTGCATGAGTTCTTGTGGTATGGGCAGCTTGCATGTCTGGAAAGGCACCATTAATGCAGAGAACTATGTTCAGGTTCTAGAACAACATATGCTCCATCTAGACGTCATCTCTTTCAGGGAAGACCCTGCATTTTTCAACAAGATAATGCCAGACCACATTCTGCAGCAATCACAACATCATGGCTACGTAGGAGAAGGATCCGGGTACTGAAATGTCCAGCCTGCAGTCCAGATCTTTCACCTATAGAGAACATTTGGTGCATCATAAAGAGGAAGGTGTGACAAAGAAGGCCCAAGACGATTGAACAGTTAGAGGCCTGTATTAGACATGAATGGGAGAGCATTCCTATTTCTAAACTTGAGAAACTGGTCTCCTCTGTCCCCAGACGTCTGTTGAGTGTTGTAAGAAGAAGGGGGGATGCCACACAGTGGTAAAAATGGACTTGTCCCAACTTTTTTGGGATTTGTTGACGCCATGAAATTTTGAAACATATTTTTCCCTTAAAATGATACATTCTCTCAGTTTAAACTTTTGATCTGTGATTTGTGTTCTATTCTGAATAAAATATTAGATGTTGGCACCTCCACATCATTGCATTCAGTTTTTATTCACAATTTGTTTAGTGTCCCAACTTTTTTGGAATCCAGTTTGTACTATATATGAATAAAGACTGATGAAATGAGATTTGCACATGTAACTTGCAGTTTATTATTAATGCATGCCACACAAAGCATAAGTGGACATTAACTTCTAAATGACACCATTGTAACAAGACAATACTGTACTTACAACACCATTGTGACAAGACAATACTGTACTCACAATGAGAATTCAGTGTCACACAGTTTACAATTACAATATCTAAAAAAAAAAAGGTTGTATGTTATGGAAACTGTTATTCGATAGAAGCTACATGTGCATTTTATTTTCAAATCTACAACAAGTAAATGCTCTGTGTCACTGCGTGAGATTTTGTTGATTTTCATTTCAAATTGATATGTTTTTTTAGAATGATGTAAAGAATTGCATTGTTATGGAAACTGTTATTCGATAGAAGCTACATGTGCATTTTATTTTCAAATCTACAACAAGTAAATGCTCTGTGTCACTGTGTGAGATTTTGTTGATTTTCATTTCAAATTGATATGTTTTTTTAGAATGATGTAAAGAATTTCTTTCATCTAGACACTTATTTACAAAATTCTGTATACCCAAGATCCATACATCATTCTTCTGATGACTTAACATTTATGCACTTGTTTCTGACAATCTAAAATAATTAGTCAGTGTGCAATTTGTCCCTTTCTTGTTTGACAAATTAATTGTTAATTTGTAAGATGATACTGTAACTGTTGACAGTTGGAAGAAAGTTTGGGGGACTAAATATTTTTAAGTTTAGAAATCAAGTCTTTTTCTAAACAGCTTTAGTGTTTGACTTTGTCCACACTCATAACACACACAATGAAGTACAAAAAAAAATCTGAGGGGGTGGCCACTGGGGGGGCCAATCAGATGGCTGGGGGGCACTGGCCCCCCCAGCCCCCCCTCTAGCTCCGCCACTGCAGCTCAGCCCTCTGAGGAAGTAGAGTCTCTGATGACCTTTCTTGATCAGGCTGGTGGTGTTGTTGCTCCAGCTGAGGTTATCATTCAGGTGTACACCCAAGTACTTGTAGCTGGAGACTACCTCCTGCATATCCTCTATGTTCAGGGGAGGGGGTGGGGGTGGTAGATGTAAATATTGAGATATATCGTATATCATCATTCATCTTAAAAATTAATATACAGTTCACATTAAAAATACTGGAAATTGTATTTTTTTCTGTAGTTTTTCCACAAGAATATTGTGTTAATTCTCTGGTCTGTACTTCTGAGATAAATATAAAAATGGATAGTGTATTCTTCTTGTAGAAAAACTACCAAGAAAATGTATATTTTCTGAAAAATTTCCCCCATGAAGAAAAACCTTCTCATTTTACCGTAGGTTGTTTCCACAGAGTTAACATGTTTGAATACAGTAACATAAATGTACCTTTTTTTTAAATTTAAATCTAGTTTATCAATGCTTGATTTGTAAACCAAACGATAGAGGAACACAAATAGCAAGGGGTGGTTCCTCCCCCAGAAATGTTTGAATAAAGTAGATGCCATTTCCTGCATTCTGGTGTATTTTAATGGGTTGTTAAACATCTATGTTTACCTAAAGCCCCAGGTTCCTCCTCCGGCTGTTCATGGCGGCTGCCTGTGTGGGCTCCTGTCCGGGTACGACAGCCTGGTTAGCTCGGTACTCACCCACACCATAAAAAACCACCCACACCTGCTCCAGTATCTCCATCACCACTGCCTTCATGTGCTTCAATTCTCGGTTGTTTAGTTGTACAACGAGAAAACTTTTATTTCTTTTTTCTGAAAGTAAATTGACCTAAAACTTTTGATTGTTGTACATGCGTGTTAAGTCTTCTTCTGAGATTCCAACAGGAAGGAGGTTGTCTTGAAACACAGCAGTGAAGGCTACCTATGGGTCGGATCTGGTTGTCAGGACATAGACTGAGGAAGTCCTCTGGATGGGGGATGAAACGTTTCTCACTTTAAAAAAACAACTGGTCCAGATGATACCATTTAACCTTTTTTGTTAACTACCTGGATAATTGAGCCTACAAACCTTATTATTTTATTTTTTAATTTATTATTATTATTATATATTTTTTAAGGACTGTCTTTACGACATTTTGATTGCTGCTATTTTGACAAACTGGTACTGTTGTTTTCATATGCAAATACCCATCAAACATTTCTCTCGTATTTTTAATACATTTAAAATAATATAAATTAAATTTAAAGTCATCCCTAAAATCCTTACTTACTTAGACTTAGATCCTCCCGTGCTCGAGAGTGCATTGGGCGGCAAGCTGTTTCCATTGATCTCTATCCTTGGCGATCACCTCCACCGTGCTCGGGTCGAAGCCCTGTACCCTGTAACCTAAAATCCTGCATGACTCTAAATTTCCTGCTAGACTGAGGTTTTAGCTTTTGGCCCTGAGCATCTTGGGGATAAATGTTTCAGTCTTTCGCCCTCCTTGGGTGTCTGACCTCCAGCTCTAATGTTAAAAGTCTTGGTGTTAGTTTTGGAGGATTTCTCGTTCTGGTTTGGGAACACCAGGAGAAAGGCTTGAGAGTGTCACTGGGGAGGGATGTCTGACTTGTTGCATCTACCACCTGACCGCAGATAAATGAAAATATAGATGGATGGAGCTACACATCTTTGAGATTTTTAGAGAACAGTCTTTTTTCTTCTTCAATATTTCCAACTTGCTATCTAGAAATTAATTTGATTGCTTAGAACAGTGTTTTTCAACCTTTTTTTTTGAGCCAAGGCACAGTGTTTGAGATTTTCATTAATGAAAAGTGCGTTATAAATTGAATTCATTATTATTATTATTATTAGTGTTTTCATTGAAAAAAATCCCGAGGCACACCACCAACCAAAATTGTAAACAAAGATACACTGTATCCGCCTATATTAAATATATAGTCATTCTTATCAAAGTGTCTTGAATAGGAATGAAATAAACACAAAAATGTATTTTTATCATATTTTATATTTCTTATTTCAAATTGCACTTAACATGTCTTCAAAAATACACCCGAACAGTACCACAACAATGTGGTCTTAAATTTAAAGAGGTTGTAGAAGGGGGGGGGGGGGCTTTTTTGATAATTTCCAAGGCACACCTGACGATCACTCGCGACATACTGGTGTGCCTAGGCACTGTGGTTGAAAAACACTGGCTTAGAATACACCATGATGATAACGTTTTTGAAAGGCATACAAATATTTGTGTAACATAATTTGCAATGTTTTTTGTTTAAACAGGTTCGAACCAGGGTTATGATAACTACAGGAATCAAGGCTATGGGAATTACAGCAGTTACGGTAATCAAGGATATGGGGGCTATGGCGGCTATGATTACTCCGGTTACAACAATTATTATGGATATCCAGACTACAGTGGTAAGCATCTGTTAAGCATGCTGATTTTATTTATACACCATGTGTTTACTTTTAAAACCAAAATGTCATTTTCTGCCGCTCTAGCTGATGAGTCTGGGGGCTATGGCAAATCGCCAAGGCGTGGTGGTCACAACAGCTACAAGCCATATTAAAGGAGCTGACCCTCAACTTGAAGTAGGTAGGTACCAACAAAACCATACCTCTCACTCAAACTTTAAGTAGTTAAGCCAACGTTGGTGTTTTATAATTTTCTTGTTTAATATCTTCATGTAAATTTCTTTTTCTCAGCACCCTCATGTGCTTTACAGTACCGTAATAGTAACGTAAATGTTTTGCCCTTTTGGCAATTATATTTAACAGCTGGCCCTCTGCTACTTTTTTCCCCCACTTTCTTTTGTCTTTTTTAAGTGTAAAGTTAACAGGTAAACTTCTGCTACTACAGTAAATGGATGCCAAAGTTAAGGGTGTGCAGAGAAAACAGAAAAGGAAGTGTGTTGTCCTAACTCTGACATACCTTGTTTGTACCTGCCAGCGGAGCTTCCTTGCAGGCCATGAGCTGACTCCCAGATACCGTACTCTCAGAGCCCGCTCAATGCGGACCGGGTACGAGAAGCGTACGCTCTCGAATGCTTCCATTTGGTATGGTCTTACAACATCCTGTATCTGCATTTCTAGACTAAACACTATGGGACACATGCAGCTTTGTCATCTTTTTACATATTTAAGTTCTTTGCAACTGTTATGTAATAAATTATAATACCGTATACACATGTAATTGTTGTTTTTTTACAGGCCCTTACTCCCCCACAATTAATGATTATAAATATGAAAAAATAACTATTTGCTTTTCAAAGGGTACATACAGCTTTCTCTGGAGTTTACAGTTTCTACTGTTAATGTATTCATTCCTAATCTTACTTAAAATGCTTGTTTCTTTGTTTAGCTAGTAGTCCATGAGCTTAAACCTGGTTCGTATTGGACTCTACTGTGTTGGGGGATGAAGTGCTTTAATTTGTGTAATTGTACATGCATTATTGTTTTTTGTATTACTGACAGCAATGGAAAAGACTCCTCTTTTGTTAAATTTCCTATAACATATTTTTTTTCTTAAAATAATTGATTTAAAAAAATATCTCCCCAGACGTCAAGAAATTCGCATGTTCTTAAATGTGTATTTTTGATCAATATGTAAGTTTTATTTTTCCATTTAGTACTTTTGCCTTCTTCAGTTTATCACACTTCAGGATCCCTAGTTTAATGCTCTTACTTTTTATTAAAATGTAAACTGTTAAATAAAATGTAAACTGTTAAAATAATTGCTGTCACTTGTTTTTTTTCTGCCTTTATTACATTGAAACTTAAAACACTGGGGATTAGTGTTTTTGTAGTTTGACATTTTGTTGTTCTCCTATAGCTGACTTGTATTTGTTTGTTCTCCGTAGGTTTCAGAGTGATCAGATTTGCTGTTCGCTGGTGGAGCTTTGGGCAAAGAGATGATCAGCAAAGATCACAGATAGTTTTAAGAATGCGAAAAACACCGACAGTACATTTTCTGTGTATTTACTCAAGTATTTTGGTGTTTTGTATTGTTTAGATTAGCATTTCCATATATATTTTTTTTTACTTCCCAAATACTGTACTGCTAGTGAATTGCTTCATAAACTGACCTGTAGTATTAGTTAAACAAATCACTGGTGTGTTCAGTGCTGTGGCAGCCATAATACCAGACACATTTAAGCCTTTTATTATGCTCAGTCATATACATGTTTTTTTACTACAGTCAAACATACATTATATGTACATGGTGTACTTGATAGTGAAAAAGTATGGAATAAAATAAAACATTTGTGGATTTGTGTTTCATTAAAAGTGGTTTTACATACATTTGGAGTGTTGCATCGTCAAACCTAAATTCTGCTTCCTAAATTTTATCTAGGCATCAGACGCCACAGAAAGACCTCGTTGTTAATCATTTACCCTTTAAACATTGTGCACACTCTGCTCTCAAAATATCAATCATCACTTCATGTGTGTTTTATATAACACCCGTGGCAGCGAGGATGATGAGTATCAGAACAATCAGCACCACCACACCGATGATGATCATCATTTTAACATTCTTCCACCAGTATTTTCGGGCAACTCGTGTAGATGTTCTTTGAAAGGAGTTCGCCTAAGATCGGAAAAAACAGATCAGTCAAATGATTATGAAGCATCAATAAAAACAGCTAGATGCTGACATTCAAAAGGCCCCGGACTCGTGTTCTCTTTAGACACTTTTAATATTGTTTGGCAGCTCCATTTTTAAATATCTATTGAGCCAAAATGTATTTCAAATTGTAAAAAGCTTTAAACACTGTACCCTTAGGGTTTTAGATGTGTACTGTATTAAACAAATGGGCCAACTTGGGCTTTTGTTTGTTGGAAAATTGGGATTTTTTTGTGCCATTTAATAATACACATTCTTATTGGTACCACTTTACAATAAGGCTTTCCTTATACATGTGCTGGTCATAAAATTAGAGTACTGTATAATGAAAAAGTTGATTTATTTCAGTAATTCCATTCAAAAAGTGAAACTTATATTAATTCATTACACACAGACTGATATACCGGTATTTCAAATGTTTATTTTAATGTTAATGATTATAACTGACAACTAATGAAAACCCAAAATTTACTATCTCAGAAAATTAGAATATTTCTTAAGACCAATTAAAGTTTTTTTTTTTTGTTAACGTTGACCAACTGAAAAGTATGAGCATGTACAGCATCAATACTTAGTTGAGGCTCCTTTTGCCTGGATTACTGCAGCAATGCAGCGTGGCATGGAATCCATCAGGTGTTGTGAGAGCCCAGGTTGCTCTGATAGTGGCCTTCAGCTCTTCTGAATTGTTGGGTCTGGTGTATCACATCTTTCTCTTCACAATAAACCATAGATTTTGTTTGTGGTTAAGGTCAGGTGAGTTTGCTGGCCAATTAAGAACAGGGATACCATGGTCCTTAAACCAGGTACTGGTAGCTTTGTCACTGTGTGCAGGTGCCAAGTCCTGTTGGAAAATGAAATTGCATCTCCATAAAGTTGGTCAGCAGCAGGAAGTGCTCTAAAACTTCATGGTAGGTGGCTGTGTTGACCTTGAACCTCAGTAAACACTGGACCAGGGTATCTGCAGCAGTGTTAATTTTGACAGCTATTTTTAATTTAGTCTTAGTCATGTGACTAAAACATAATTTAGTTTTAGTCATTACTTAGTCATCAGAAATTTTTTTGTTTTAGTCTAATTTTAGTTGACAAATCAATGAAAACATTTAGTCGACTAAATCTACAGTCAATTAAGTCGACTAAGTTATACATAGTAAAAACTTTTCATCAATTCTCTGTAGTTACTAAAACAAAACAATGTTTTAACCATAATATTAATATTAATATGCAATACATACAACAACAAATAAAACTTTTTTCAAACATTATTTGTCTAACCTTGCTTTTAACAGTAAAACTACAAGCAGTACTTGAATCCAGTGTTAATTTTGACAGCTATTTTTAATTTAGTTTTAGTCTTAGTCATGTGACTAAAACATCATTTAGTTTTAGTCATTACTTAGTCATCAGAATTTTTTTTGTTTTAGTCTAATTTTAGTCGACAAATCAATGAAAACATTTAGTCGACGAAAATAATTAGTCAACAAAATTAACACTGATCTGCAGGGTTGTAAAAGGTAGTAAATGAAATTGACACAAATTACAGCCATTAAAAAGTAAACGTCATCCGACGAGTTTTTTTTTTTTTAACTACACAGCTATTTTTCCTGTTCTATCAGCGAAAAAATCCCTGTGAATTTATGTTTTCTAATTTTATGTTCGAGTAGGACCTACGCTAAATCAACGACGTCATATCGTCGGTCAGTATGCGTTTGCGCATACGGCTGGCCGAGGGCCGACAGCTTCCAGAAAAGTCATGGGGAAATGTGTCAGACATCTGGTGAGAGGACGCCAGATTCAGAGACTGGCTTCAGCCAACAGCCGAGAGGCTTATTGTCACGTCTGTAAAAAGAAACAGGAAGGTACGCGGCTCGTTTCTCCGAAATTGAACAAGAAAAGCACCTAAACAATTATTTGTTAGCTCGAAATTATAGCAAAGGTGTGTCTCTGTCTAAAGTTTTCTTAATAAATGTACTTTAATGGTTATTTAAAAAAATAGTTTAGCTGCCTTGATGTTCCGTGAACGCGCAGAGGATGAGAACCAGGAAAGAAGAACGCAGCTTGTTTCTCCAAAATTTAACAAGAAAAGCACCTAAACAATTATTTGTTAGCTCAAAATTGTAGAGGTGTGTCTCAGTCTATCATTTGCTTAATAAATTCACTTTAATAGTCAAATTTGCCGGGGTGTTGCAGCTGTTTTGACGGTTCCAAGCAGAGAGCAGAATGAAGGTGGGGAGAATATGGCAGGCCGGTTGAGTCATTAATAGCTGGTGAAGATTCTCAGTCATCCAGGACATGGTCAACTCTAAAAAGTGCAAGAAAATAACAATAAAGTATAGTATAATAAATAAAGTCCAGTTGTTTTTGTCTTGAACTTTTTTGAATTTGTCATTATAGCCACTGAACAGCCAGCCTCTTTAGCTATGACCTTTTGTGTCTCGCCCTCCTTGTGCAAGGTGTCAATGGTCGTCTTTTGGAAATCTGTCAAATCGGCAGTCTTTCCCATGATTGTGTAGCCTATATAAATAGACTGAAAGACCATATAAAGGCCTGGCCTTTGCAGGTGTTTTGAGTTAGTCAGCTGATTAGAGTGTGGCACCAGTTGTCTTCAGTATTTAACCTTTTTCACTACAGGTATTCTAATTTTCTGAGATACTGAATTTGGGGTTTTCATTAGTTGTCAGTTATAATCATCAACATTAAAATAAATAAACATTTGAAATATGTCAGTCTGTGTGTAATGAATGAATATAAAATAAAAATTTAACTTTTTGAATGGAATTATGGATTAAATCAACTTTTTCATGATGTTCTAATTTTATGACCAGCACCTGTACATTTCATCTTGTTATATTACAAGATTTCAGATTAAGTTACCTTATAAGCACAATAAGCATTTGTAAACTTATTTTTAGGATATAATATTAGTTGTAGATATAATGCAGTGATAAAGTGGTGTAGTGGTAATGGCAGTCGTCCCCCGATTGGAAGGTTGGAGGTTCGAATCCCGCTTCCCCCCACCATGTGTCGTTGTGTCCCTGGGCAAGACACTTAACCCCGAGTTGCTCCCGGTAGGACTGGGTGGCGCCTTGCATGGCAGACTACCGTTACCGGACGTATGAATGGGTGTATGAATGGGTGGATGGCTGGTGCTGTAAAGTGCTTTGGGGCCCCTCAGGGGGCTGAAAAGCGCTATACTGTATAAGCTCCATTTACCATTTTTTATAATGTTATTGAAAGTAGATCCACACCAGCTCTGTGCTTCTCACCATGGGCAACTCTACTAAAGTCTAGCCCCTTTCAAGGAGATTGGTTCCAGAGCCCATGCTGTGCATCAAGGTAATTCTCGGTACCTCTCAACTTCATGCACAAGCTCAGTCTCTTTCCCCACCAGAGAGGTCACATTCCATGTCCCAAGAGCCAGCTCTAGGGTCAGAGTGCCAAGGACCCTTCAGCCACTGCCCATGGAGTCATGCACCTGACTCGTATGGCCCCTCCTGCAGGCGGTGGGCCCACAGGAAGGGAAACCCATGTTACTCATTCGGGCTGAGCCTGATCTGTCCCCATGGGTAGAGACCTGGTCACCAGGCACTTGCCAATGAGCCACAGGCCTGGCTCTAGGGTGGGGCCCCAGTAACCCACGTTCAGGCAAGGGACAATGAGCTTCTTGGTTGTTGTTTTTTACAGTGCCTGAAAGCCTTTTGACTCGCTCTTTGTCTGGCTTGTCACCTAGGAACAATCTGCCTTGGGAGATCCTACCAGGTGTCCCCAACAGCGTAGCTCCCAGGATCATTCAGAAGCACAAACTCCACCAGGATAAGGTGGCGATTCAAGGAGGAGCAGCCTTGGAGCATGTCACGTCCTAATTTCATGCACTGGGCAGTTATTATCAGAGCTTATTATTTTTGGTTAAGAAAGGATACTCTTGCTCCCAATTGGTTGGCTTTGGAGAAGGCCTCAATTAGATCCAGTCCCCCCTCTGCATTACTTTGCTCTCAGTTGCTTTTTAAACAGCCAATTTCAACTTCTAACCCAATTGTGATCTGGACAGTCTAGATGTGGAACCAGTTCAGGAGGGCATTTAACTCTAAAGGTTCCGGCAGAGCTCTGCGTAAGGCAGTACGCCACTGTATGCCGTACGGACGCAGAGGCACAAGCGTATAGCCCCGCAGGGCACGAACGTGCAAAGCTCAAATTTTACGACCGCGTACGCGAGGCGCGTTGTCTCACATAAACTGCCTGGCGCCGGACTGTTTTGTATGTGACACAAATGTATTAAATTCCCCTTCTTCATCCCTGATCTGGACTTTTCTTTTGTTTTTTTGCCAAAAGTCAAGTGATCGCTTCCTCCTCCTTCCTCATGAGAAGGAAATGAATGAATTTGTCACGAGCGAACTAAACTCATGTCCAACGTGGCTGTGCGAGGTTCTAAATATTTCCTGGTGTTCTGGTGTGCTGGACCAGCGCTCCCTGTTTTTATTTTATTTTTTAGAACTTTTTATTAACATATAAACACAGAAAACCGCTGCGCAGCCCGTGCCTTTTTCCCCACCCGACCTGTCAATCAATTCAGTAGGCGTGTCAGCAAATGACCAATCAGCGACCTCAGTTTGTCCCGTAGGTAAACGCTCTGCGCGCAGCTGCTCAAATTACGACAAGAATTTGGAGCGAAAACGCGAGCATTTAACGCGAGAACGAACGCAGAGCTGTGCTTGTGAACGCGTGCGCACGGAACACGCGCGTAGAGCGGCGTACAGGCCGTACGCAGAGCTCTGCCTGGGCCTTAGTTTGTGGCACCCGTGTCAAATAAACCCATTTACTCCCTCATTAGTTTATAAAGCCTTTGATGCCCCAGACTTAAATGGAGTACATTCACTATACAGTATCTAAGTTGACCATAAATTTGCCTCTTGAGCAACCAGTACAGAATTTGAATAATAATAATAATAATGAATTCAATTTATAACGCACTTTTCATTTGTGAAAATCTCAAAGTGCTACACACATTGAATGCTACACACATTCATACACCGGTAGCGGCAGACTACCATGCAAGGTGCTTTCCAGTCCTACCGGGAGCAACTCGGGGTTAAGTGTCTTGCCCAAAGACACAACGACATGGTGTGGGGAACCGGGATTCGAACCGCCAACCTTCCGATCAGGGGACGACAGCCATTACCACTACGCCACAGTTTTTCAGATATCTGCAATTGAGGCATTTTGTGAGGTCTAACTCTTAATTGTTTTCATTTGTACACCTCTAAACATTTTGTGGTTAAGATTTTGGAGTGCAGATCTGATACTGAGGGGCCCTGAGCAAGATCTATACACTGCAGTTATGACACCAGTTTGGACTCTTAAACTGAAATATATAGGAAATAGCCTTGGAGGATTCCATATCAGACTCAGTTTGGTGAAAGATCATTCAGAACATTTATTCATCCTCAGTCTGTCTGAGATGCTGCAATTCAATTCAAGGTGGTGCACAGGCTGCATGGGTCCAAAGACAAACAGACCTGGATCCTACATGTTACTGCTGTAAACAAACTCCAGCTATGCTCTCATTCTGGACTTGTACAAAGGTGCAGGGGTTAATGGCAATTTATTTTTGATATTTTCTTTGGGTTTTGTGGGAAAAAAAAGATCACCATTCATCTCATTGTTTGGGGTGGCCCCTGTGAATAAATCCTTCAGCAACTGCGAGGAGATACTGTATGCTGGTGAAGATTCTCAGTCGTCCAGGACATGATAAAATCAAAAAGGCGTTCAATACCAGATCAACTGGACTTTATGCGAGAAGATAGCTTTTGGCTCTCTTCTAGCCAGGAGACTTATTTTATGCAGATGGAAGGATCTGCATTCTCCGGCATATGAACACTGGATAAGCGGAGTTATATATGATATTCATTTGGAAATGATTAGATACACTGTGAGGGGACCTGTTAAGTAATTTTGGGATACTTGGCAGCCATTTGTGTTGCATGTGTCAGTGCCTGTATAATTGTGTGCCTGTACAGCTGATCCGGTAGGAGGGGCGGGACAAGACTTTCTTGTTTGTTGTATTCTTGATATTAAATAAAAATAAATAAAAAACTGATTGAAAAAAAACTGTGTTTTTTTAAAAAGTCATGTAAATTTGACATTTTTAAAGTTGCGAAGGCTCTAAAATAGACAAAAATTTTGTTGGAAAGAAATGGAGAGGAAAAAATAAAGTGTTTTTAGCAGTTAAATAAGGTGGTGTGTTTTCCCCCTGAGGAACATTAACTGTCAGAAATTTAATCGGACTTCCAGAGGTTAGAAACCTCTCATTGCTTGTAGTCATTTCATTTTTCCTCCTTACCCTTCCACACTTCATATTTATATTTTTCTTACTGAAAGCCGTGTTCAATTCGTACTGTCATCAAGACAAATTATTACGTTCACTCAGTGAACTTGCTAAATAAAATGTAATGGGACATCTTTCATCAACTTACAGAGAATTTAACAGATGTTATTAGTGAAAACTTTAGTCAACAGGTTCAACCATTTTGCTTGAAAGGGCTTATGTAAAGTTTTAGCAGGTGAATCTTTTCAGAGTAATACCATGAACAGACTAATTCGCAATTTGTTCATGATGAACGTCTGATGATTTGATAAAACAAGTTCTAAATATTTCATTAATCCATTAAATGAATAAAAGCTGCTTTAAGCTTGTCAGCTTGAAGTCCATTTTTTAAATAAATGCTAGTATCAAAATATACATTCAGTAACAGTAATACATTGGATTAAAATAGTAGATCAAAGTATTGTTCAGTACTCACGGAGTCCTGCAGTTCATCTGTCTTCCCAATAAGATCATCTAATCTGTCCCCCCTCTCCAACACTTTGTTGATGTTGTCTTTCAGGATAACTTTGACCTCGTTCACCTGACTCTGGACCTGGTCAAACTTACCAGATGAGCCCGAGGTGGTTGGCTGAGGGTTTGGGTCAGCCTTTGGGAAACAGAAGAGTTTTTGTCAGTTTTGTTGATGTCAGAGTTCAAGGCTTTGTCCACATGGGAACATTTTCCCCCTAAAACAATCATATTTGTTCTTTCTGAAAGTATCCTCATAGACACAGCACCATTTCATGTCAACCGTATTAGATAATGTCATCAAGAAACTTGACCATTGCAGATGTTTCTAACCTTATCCAATATACATGTCATTGTTGATTTTTTAACTTTATCTACTCAACATGCAAACTCCACCCAGAAAGGCCCCGGACCGGGATTTGAACCGGCAAC
>JBBPBX010013233.1:0-10735 GCA_038048925.1 Garcialebias charrua | reverse complement strand
TGTCTATAGAATCTGTCTTATCCTGTTGGTTTTGAACTGTCAACATCTATTTATGGTAATTGTAGTTTTCTTTATTTTCTTTATTGATAAATGCAAATGCTTATTGTCAGTTATGTGACATGTGCTGCTGACCACATGACCAGGTCACCCTTGTAAAAGAGATCTCAATCTCAACGGGCTCTACCTGGTAAAATAAAGGTGATTGATTGATTGATTGATTTCTAGAACGGTATTTGACATGAAAACACTAAAAACAACCCAAAGTGATGCCAGGCGGTGCAGTCTGCGTGATACGTGGATATATGAAGTATACGAACTAGAAAACCTTAAGAATTTCAGTATACTCAAGTGCCCAGTGATAATTGACATATCATTGAGCATATGTCATTGATATGTTAAACAGCAGTTAAACTCTTCTGTAACAATCTATCTGTATGCAGAGCTTGTTTATTACATTCACTTATCCAGCGGATTATTGTATAAATACCTGTAATACTTGAACATGTTTTGCTTTGATACTGTTTTATAAAATCTACATGTTTTTAATACAAAGCCAACTCAACAGTTTACAAAATCTGTTGTATACTGTATTTATTTGTTGTGCAAATATAGGCATCAGATAAATTTGGAAATGTTAAATATGCTTAAAATAAAGCTTAAAAAATCCAAATAAATTGACAATTACATTGTGTTTCTTTGGTTTCTAAGCACAGTATACCTACTACAAAAATATAGACAACACCACTGATGCCAGTCATGGCTGTGGCAAAACAAAAATGCCCCCAAAACACAAACAGAAAACAGGATTAAGTGGATCCATAAAACTATAAAAACAAGAATAAAATGGCAAGTACAACAGCATAAACCAAATGAAAGATTCTGCTTTTGTCTTAATGCACTTTGTATTCCACATTTAAACACTGAAGAAATTATAAAACGTTGGAATCTTAATTGGAAAATTAATGTACTGTATAAACAGTTTTTATTATTTATTTACCCCAACCCAGTCTATTAAATATATTCACCAAGGATTATCGTATTCTCCGGCCTATAAGTCGCACCTTTTTGCCTAATTTGCATGCCCTGCGACTTATAGGGCGAAGCAACATATTTAGGGATTTTTTCCCATATTTTTAGACCAATTTTTGGCTGAGATATGACCGTTTCCATTCATTCTGGCGAAAAAATCGTGCAGTACCACTTTCAGCCACTAGGGGCGCTAAAGGGCCCTCTAGGCTGTTGACAGCTACCGGTGTACCTGTAGGCGTATCCCATTATTTGTGTATTCCAGAGCCGCCAAAATCCCATCACCCCGCGCCAAATACGTCAGTTTGAGTAGGAGTTCAGAGAGGACAACACGACAACAATTGAGAAGAATGCCACCAAAGAGAAAATCACATGCTGCTGATTTAAAGCTGCAGGTTATAAAATTTGCAGCTGAACACGGGAACCGTGCAGCAGATCGACATTTTGGGGTGAGCGAGAAACTCGTCAGAGACTGGAGGAAGGCGGAGGTCTCCCTCACGGCCATGAAGTGGTCGAAGAGGGCGAACCGCGGGTGCAAGGCGAGGTGGCCAGCTCTGGAGGAAAAAGTGAAGGCGTGGGTGTTGGAAGAGAGAGCGTCTGGCAGAGGGCTGTCCACGGTGCAGCTACGTCTGCATGCCCTGGCGGTTGCCAAGGAGATGGACATAACAGAGTTTGCGGGTGGACCGTCGTGGTGTTTCAGGTTCATGCGCTGGAACCAACTGTCCAACAGAGCGCGGACCACAATGTGCCAGAAGCTGCCGGACGATTTTGAGGAAAAGGTGAAGAGTTTCCGCGCCTTTGTGGACAGGCAGGTGCAGGAGCACAGCGTCTCGCCTAACCACATTATCAACATGGATGAGGTGCTGCTAACTTTTGATATCCCAATGGGACGGAGTGTGGCTCAGAAAGGCAAAAAAAGCATCAACATCCTCACCACGGGCCACGAGAAGTCCTACTTCACTGTTGTGCTGGCATGCTGCGCTGATGGGTCAAAGCTGCCGCCAATAGTGATTTTTAAAAAGAAAACCATGCCAAAGGAGGGGTTTTCCCCGCGCGTGGTGGTGGCAGTTAACGAAAAGGGCTGGATGGACACAGCGATGATGGGCGTGTGGCTCACAAAGTGCTTCCCGAAGCGGCCAGACAGGTTTTTTAGAGCAAAAAAAGCCCTGCTGGTGATGGACGGCATGCGCTTGCACATCATGCCGCAATTTAAGGAAAAAATAAAAGCGTGCAACTCCATTCCTGCAATCATAACTGGAGGTTTGACAAAAGTGCTTCAGCAGCTGGATATTTCAGTCAACCGCAGCTTCAAAGCAGCTCTGCGCCACCTTTGGGAGGAGTGGATGGTGAGCGGTGAGCAGTTTCACGGCTACAGGACGGATGCGCCACGCCACGTTCCAACAAGTCCTTGGATGGATCGATAAAGCGTGGACCTCTGTCACCAAACAAACCATCCAGTTGGGGTTCAGAAAGGCTGGGATCGTAGCTGGAGCTGAGGCGGACGAGGACTCCGACAGCCGACAGGAGGAAGAGGAGGCAGCAGCGCTGAATCACCTTCCTCAGTCGCTGGCAGAACTCTTCGCCAGCGACACAGAAGATGAAGAATTCAATGGGTTTGAATAAAAAAATAAAATAAATAGGTGTTTCTGTCATCATTATGGGCGGGTAGTAATTTTAAAGCCGCTTTATTTAGTTTGCGTCATTTTACCATGTTTTAACCGTCAAAATGCATTTATTAAGAAAAGTTAAACTGAGACACACTTTTACTATAATGTCAGCAAACAAATATAATTTTTAGGTGTTTATCTTTTTAAATTTTAAAGAGATGCAGGTCTGTTCGCTGCGCGTGCACGTTTTGTTGAACCGACATAGCAAAACTATTTAAATTCAGCTGATTTGACCATTATATTAATTTATTAAGGAAAAGTTCAGCTCAGAAACACTTTTGCTATAATGTCAGCAAACACTTTTTTAGGTGTTTATCTTGTTACATTTTAAAGAAATGCAGCGTTCCCACCCGTGCGGGTGCACGTTTTGCATGTAGCGAAACTATTTTTTAAATTCAGCGGATTTGACAATTACGTTCATTTATTAATGAAAAGTTCAGCTAAGACACTTCTTTGCTATAATTTTCTGCAAACAAATGATTGTTTTTAAGTGTTAATCTTGTTAAAGTCCTTCCTGTACGCTCCTGTGGCCATTTGGCAGCCAATCCATTTTTGGCAAAACACCGGCCCACATTTCCGTGTTGTCAGCGGAGACGCGTAACGTCAGCGATGACGTATAATAGATGCGACTTATAGGGCGAAGCAACATATTTATGGATTTTTCCACTTT
The DNA here is from genome assembly GCA_038048925.1 of Garcialebias charrua. NCBI lineage: Eukaryota > Metazoa > Chordata > Actinopteri > Cyprinodontiformes > Rivulidae > Garcialebias > Garcialebias charrua. The sequence goes on along the minus strand of JBBPBX010013233.1, from coordinate 7,372 downwards.
ATTGGACATAATTGGACTGATGTGACTTATAGGGCAGTGCGACTTAAACGGCGGAAAGTACGGTACTGTAATCAGAAGTAAAAAAAATATATATATTGAATAAACTAATAATCATAGTGAAAGAATACTGTTCTCTGATGTGCTCCACTAGAACGCTGCAGTTTGATGCAATACACTTAAGGATTGTACAACATGACTCCATCAGAGCCAGGATTGAACCCAGAGGCATGCAGACTTGATGAGCTTGGTTAAAATAAAACTTGTTTTATTAAAATATGAAAAAGGGCTAACGTTGCAGCCACAAAGCACAGGGGAGCAAAAGAAGGGAGGAACGAGACATCTGACAGGTAGTCAAGAAAGTGAAGCCCTGTTACAGTGGTGACCAGACATAGTTGACGTAGAATAAGGGAAAGTGGAACATGGCAGGTGGTAAGTTGACTGGGGAGGCTGGCTGAGGGTGAAAATGATAACTGATGCATGAAACATGCTGCTGAATTATAACACAAGGGACATAAAACTAACAAACCACAAGGATAAATAAATGTTAAATGGACTGTACTTATAAAGTGCTGTTCTATCTACGTAATCAAGACAATCAAAGCGCTTTACAGAACAGTCTGTGTCCTCATGTACCTCCACACACATTCATACAACATTCTACTACAAAATCTCTTAAGCTAATTGAACTATACTTCGATAGAGACTAATCAGTGTGTAACAGTTGTAATTGTGTGTTCACTCTTTAAGACCGCTTAATTTAAGATAAGTGATGTCACAGGTGTGCACCACTACCTTCAGTAGAGAGATATGGGAGGAGCATGTTTGACGATGGACATGTGGACTGTGAGATGGACTTTATAGTTGAATGCTCTAGCTCAAATTCATCATTACGGTTGTATGAACTCTGTTTGCTTCTTGTATTAAGAGAGAGCAATGTTCAACCAGGCCTTGTAAGGTTTATGAAGAGTGTGTTAAATAACAAGCACTGAAATTCTCAGTACCAGTGCAGTCGTGAGTTTTTGTAGCAGCCTAAGCAGGGAGGCCCAGACTTCCCTCTCCCCAGCCACTTGGGCCAGCTCCTCTGGGGGAAGGCGTTCCCGGGCCAGCCGAGAAGCATAGTCTTTCCAGCGTGTCCTGGGTCTTCCTCTGGGTCCAGTGTGACGTGTCCGGAACACCTCACCAGGGAGGCGTCCAGGAGGCATCCTAACCAGATGCCCGAGCCACCTCAACTGGCTCCTCTCGACGTGGACAAGCAGCGGCTCTACTCCGAGTCCCTCCCGGATGACTGAGCTTCTCACCCTATCTCTAAGGGAGAGCCCAGACACCCCGCAAAGAAAACTCATTTCGACCGCTTGTATCTGTGATCTCGTTCTTTCTGTCACAAACCAAAGCTCATGACCATAGATGAGGGTAGGAGGAACGTAGATCGATCAGTAAATTGCCTTTTGACTCAGCTCTCTCTTCACCACAACAGACCGGTACAGCGCCCGCTACACTACCGCCGCTGCACCTATCCGCCTATCGATCTCACGCTCCAGTTTTTCCCCCATTCGTAAACAAGACCCTGAGATACTTAAACTCCTCCACCTGGGGCAGGACCTCCTCGCCGACCCAGAGAAGGCACTCTACCCTTTTTCAGCTCAAACCACAGCTACCCTCAAATAAAACTAGACGATAAACGGAAGGGACTAAATAAACAACGATGAGTCCAGCTACAGGCAGGAGGTGGAACACGAGCTGGTGCAGGAAGAACAACCTTCAGATCAACGTGACGAAGGAGATGGTTATGGATTTCAGAAGGAACAAACACACCTACCCTCCCCTGAACATAAGAGGTTCTGCAGTGGAAGGGGTCTCCAGCTACAAGTACTTGGGTGTACACATGAATGATAACCTCAGCTGGAGCAACAACACCACCAGCCTGATCAAGAAAACTCATCAGAGACTCTACTTCCTCAGACGGCTGAGACGAGCTGGTCTGGGAAGCTCAGTCCTCACCTCCTTCTACAGGTGTGCAGTGGAGAGCATCCTGTGCTCCAGCATCAACGTGTGGCATGGAGGCTGCACAGCTGCAGAAAGAAAAGCTTTACAGAGAGTGGTGAAGGCTGCACAGAAGATGTTGGAGTCAGTCTCCCCACCATCACAGACATTTACACCTCCAGATGCAGGAAGAGCACCTGCATCATGAAGGACCACACTCACCCAGCACACACACTTTTTGCCCCACTCCCCTCAGGAAGGAGGTTGAGGAGCATTAAGTGTAGAACCACTAGACTGAGGAACAGCTTCTACCCTGAGGCTGTTAGACTCATGAATATCTAACCAGGATAATCACTGTGAAAATTTAAAAAATCAATCACATCATAATAATAATAATAATAATGAATTCAATTTATAACGCACTTTTCATTAATGAAAATCTCAAAGTGCTACAAAGTGCAACAGAATTAAATGTCAATAAAACAAGTAATAAAACAAGTAAAATCAATAACAGTATCAACTAAGATCAAAAGTAGAATCATGAGGAGGTAGAGTATGCTCGGTTGAAAAGAAAGGTCTTCAAGCCGCTCTTAAAGTCAACCACAGACTGTGGGGCTCTCAGACAGTCAGGAAGAGAGTTCCACAGGTGGGGGGCAGCCACACTGAAAGCCCGGTCTCCCATGGTCCTTAATTTGGTTCTCGGAATGTGAAGGAGATTACTGTTCTGTGACCGCAGCGACCGGGTGGATGAGTATGGAATAAGAATATCCTTCAGATAATCTGGTGAAGTTCCATGTAAGCATTGATGTGTAATGAGAGCAGTTTTGTACTGAATTCTGTAGGTGACAGGAAGCCAATGAAGGTTATGGAGAATGGGCGTAATATGTTCAAATTTACGAACTCTCAACAAGATCCTTGCTGCACTGTTTTGAATATATTGAAGTTTCTGAAGGTTTTTGCCAGGGATTCCAATAAACAGGGAGTTGCAGTAGTCGAGCCTGGAGGAGACAAAAGCATGGACGAGCTTCTCAGCATCGGAAAAAGTTAGGGATGGGCGAAGTCTGGAGATGTTTCGAAGATGGAAGAAGCAAGTTTTAAACAGATGCTTAATGTGATTTTCAAATGTAAGATTGGAGTCCATTTTTATTCCAAGATTAGTAACAGAGGTGGAGAGGGGGATGTCTTGTCCAGAAAAGGAAAGTGTTGTTATAGGAGATGTTTGTACCTGGTGAGGGGTGCCAATCAGTATGGCCTCAGTCTTGGAGCAGTTTAATTGAAGAAAGTTCTGATTCATCCATGCCCTAATTGCCTCCAGGCAGGCAGAGAGGGCAGTGAGTGAAGATGGAGATGACAAGGTGGAAGATGAGGATGCTCCAGTCCTGATGTAAAGCTGTGTATCGTCGGCATAACAGTGAAAAGAAATGTTGAACTGATTAATAATTTGACCTAAAGGCAGCATGTAAAGGGAAAACAGCAGGGGCCCCAGAACCGACCCCTGAGGGACACCACAGGAGACTCTGGGACGTGGCGTTGCCAAGACTAACACATTCCAGCCTATTGGAGAGGAAAGATTTGAACCAGTCCAGGACGGTGTCACAGAGACCGACCTCCACATGAAGACGGTGGAGGAGGATACTATGGTCCACAGTGTCGAAGGCTGCAGTGAGGTCAAGGAGGACAAGGATGGAGGGAGAGCCAGTGTCAGCAGCCAAGAGGACATCATTGGTAACTCTCAGCAATGCAGTCTCTGTACTGTGAGCTGCCCTGAATCCAGACTGGAACTTCTCATACAGGGAGTGTTGTTGTAGGTGATCCTGCAGCTGAGCAGCAACTGCTTTTTCCAGCACTTTAGACAGAAAAGGGAGGTGTGAAATTGGGCGGTAATTAGAAAAAATGTCAGGATCCAAATTAGATTTTTTCAGGAGGCCTATCATGCTTCTGCTGATCTGTTTCATGTTGTTGCTGATCTGTTTTGCTGCTGATCTGTTTTGCTGCTGATCTGTTTCATATTGCTGCTGATCTGTTTCATATTGCTGCTGATCTGTTTCATATTGTTGCTGATCTGTTTCATGTTGCTGCTGATCTGTTTCATGTTGCTGCTGATCTGTTTCATATTGCTGCTGATCTGTTTCATGTTGCTACTGATCTGTTTCATGTTGTTGCTGATCTGTTTCATGTTGTTGCTGATCTGTTATATGTTGCTGCTGATCTGTTTCATGTTGCTGCCGATCTGTTTCATGTTGTTGCTGATCTGTTTCATGTCGCTGCTGATCTGTTTCATGTTGCTGCTGATCCGTTTCATGTTGTTGTGTTCATTCATGCCCATCTGCTCATACAGACTCATGTTCGTGCTGCTGTTTAGAGTATTTTTAGTTGATGTTTTTCTTAGTTAATATCTTAGATGTTATTACTGTTTTTATTTTACATTTTATTGTTGGATGTAACTGGGACCCTGTGTACATAATCTCGTTTCATCACATGTACCACACGTGGTGCGAATGACAATAAAGATTCTCTGACTCTGACTTATTTGGGATGTTAGTTTATGCCTCTTTTAGCAAAAACAACTAAATGTGTAAAATGAAGTCGTGTTGTTGTTGTTAAGTAAATCTCTGTGATCTCAAGCAGCTTTTACTTTGCACTTTAACACAAAACATAATTCCTCTGGTTTCAAGTTATGAAGAAGTAGAAAGTTTGTGATGTGTTAGACCTGAACGGCATCTGAGCCTCCGATCCAGGTCTCCTTTGACTCTTGAGCGGATTGCAGGATGACACTCTGGATTTGGTGGTATTCCTCCAAGTCGTGAACTGACGCAAGATTTCCCTGCATAGACTGACAGTTTTTCTGTAGCAGGACAAAAACAAAGGACAAACAACATGAGTGATATTTCAATGTCAGCCGTTTTAGAGTTCAAATTCAGAACAAACTGGTCGTGTCACCGTTCAGTTTTACCTCAGCTTGAGTCCAAGTCAGAGGTTGTGCAACGAATGTAAAGAAGCGACCTGAGATTAAAGTCCAACATCGGGGACGAGCGCCTCTTCTGCTTCGTGCGGGAATCTCTTTAAAACAAAATTAAATTAAACACCAAATAGTAAAACAAATGTCCCCAGTCATCAAATGTTCAGTCCTTTACTGTCTGACCTGCTAACACAGCATATTCATTTTTGTTTCTACATTTACACCTATTGTTTTTACTCCAGGACAAGATCAATAAAAAAATATAAATCGTCTCCAAACATTCAGTCTGTCCGTTTGTCTTCCTGCATCATATCAACATCTGTTCTTTATCATAAAGCTCACACTCAGTACACTTTTAATGTCTCCTTGTCTAATAGCATCCATCAAATAGTTTAAATTTATGGTTAGTTAAAAACTACAGACATGTAAATACAGCATGTCTCATTTTTCACGTTAAAAACACGAACACTGACCAGAAGCATTGCTCAGAAGCACCACGGCACACAGGAGCAGCAGCAGTGTCTTCATCCTCATCATCGTAGACAAACAGTTACGCTGATGATCACCCTTTGTAAAGACACAGATTGAAACAGGATTCATCCTTGATCACATGGGAACACTTTCTACTTCCTGAACAATAGTTTTATTGTAATTTCTTTGAATTATCCTCATGAACACAGCACAGTTTGTAGAAATGTCTTCATCCACATAGAAACAGAAAACGACATAAAACAATGATATACCATTAATATTTTTAACAATAGTTTTAACATTTGTATAATACATAATCAGTTGGTTTTAAAAATACCAAATATACAATAGTTTTAACTTTTCCATGTATTAGAAATAAACTTTTTTTTTACATGAACGCCCACAATAACTATGATAAGACCAGCTGGTCTTTGTGCTAAAGAGGTGTGCAAACTTCCTCATGATGATGGATGGACAGATGGATGGATGGACAGATCATATTTCAATCCATCCACCTGTCTGTCCTTTCATCCATCCTTCATCCATCCATCCATCTGTCACAGACAGATGGTTGATGGACCGATGGAATGACCTGTTATGATCATGTACCCTTTGGATTGTCGATCTCACCTGCAGAGCGGTGAAACAAGTTGTGGTGTGAACTCACCTCCACCTGAGAAGAACCGATAAGACGAGAACCGAGTGGAGCTGAACTCATCAATGGCAAACCAGCTAAAGGTTCTGATGTAGACAGACTACTAGTGACAGCAGCACAAACACACATGTAGTCTGTTGTTGTGACCGCTGATTCCTTTGAGGTCAAAGACCCGAGTCTAGAACAACGTTTAATTCAATAATTATACTTTGTCTATTGAAGAGTTTCTCTACCTGGAACACATTTTTCAACCAAAAGTTGTTTAAGTGTGTTTGACAGGTGTGGACACAAGACTGAAATGATAAACCAATAAACCCTGTGCCTCCAGAAAAAGCATTGCCGTGTGGACTCGGGCCTCAGGACGGACCAAACAGAAAACAGTTTGAAGAGATCTTGTGGACAACTTACTGCGGAGTCTTTTCTCGTCGGCTCGCCGTCAGCCTGTAGCGTCGGACCCACAACCAAAGATTGGCCACTTTTATATCGTTTTTATCTTTACATCTCCACAAAATGAGGAAGGTCTTTGACCACATTGAAATGAACACTTGCCCGTTTCACCCTGTCAACGTGTCGACTCCATGTTTCACTGATTTCAACACCGATACCAAACCAACCGTCAGGAGGAGGATGTCGACATGACCAGATGTTACTTAGAAGGTTTACTAATTATTCAACTGTTGTAGTCATGTTAGAAAAACTCAAGATTCACAGTATTGAAAATGAAAGTCTGTCTGTCCATCCATCCATCATCCATCCATCCATCATCTTCTGCTTGTTCTGAAGTCAGGTCCCGGGGGCAGCATCTTGAGCAGGGAGGTCCAGACATCTCTTCCCACAGCCTCTTCCAGCTCTTCTCGGAGGACTCCAAGAAGTTCCCAGTCTCTCCAACTTGTCCTGCGTCTCCTCCTAGTCAGTCATGCACCTCCCTAGGGAGGCGCCCAGGAAGAGTCCTTACCAGATACCCGAACCACCTCAACTTGCTCCTCTCAATGTGGAGGAGCAGTGGTTCTCCTCTGAGTCTCTCCTGATAACTGAACTTCTCACCCTGTCTCTGAGGGGGAGTTCAGCTACCCTGCAGAGGAAACTCATTTCAACCTCCTGTATCCATGATCTCATTCTTTCAGTCTCTACCCAGAGTTCATGACCAGAAGTGAGGGGAGGAACGTAGACTGGCCAGTAAACAGAGAACTTTTACTTACAGCTCAGCTCCCTCTTCACTACAACGGGCCGGTACAGTGTCCGCAATACTGCAGAGTCTCAATCTGTCTGTCAATCTCACGCTCCATTCTTCCCTCACTCATGAACAC
>JBBPBX010013232.1:40713-52707 GCA_038048925.1 Garcialebias charrua | reverse complement strand
GAGGCTCTAACACCTGGGTGAGACAGGGAATGTAAGGAGTCAAAAACGCGGCGTCGCCATGAAACTGGAACCAGGGGGCGGGGCCTGCCAGTAGAAACATCACAGAGCAGGAGAGGCCCTCCGTCATTCACCTGCCGTTCCTCCAACTCGAGGCCTGTGGGCCCGGACTGGAGCTCGAGTATTTCTGCGTCGCCACGTTGGTCCGCAGCCATAGCAGAAAAATCGATGCCAACGTATACGGGAGAGATCAGCACCCGAGAGAGACAGTCAGCCACCACGTTGGATTTTCCAGCCACATGCTGAATGTCTGTAGTAAATTCAGACACCGCTGCGAGGTGGCGTTGCTGGCGAGCAGACCAGGGGTCAGAAATTTTTGACATCGCAAACACCAAGGGTTTGTGGTCAACATATGCAGTGAACCGGCGGCCCTCCAGGAAAAACCTGAAATGGCGTGTGGCCAGGTAAAGCGCCAGCAACTCTCTGTCAAAAACACTGTATTTCAGCTCATTGTCCCGCAGCGTACGGCTGAAAAATGCAAGCGGCTGCCAAACCCCGGAAACCTGCTGTTCTAACACAGCCCCCACCGCAACATCAGATGCGTCTGTTGTCAAAGCTATTTGTGCCGCTGGGGATGGATGGGCCAAAAGGGCAGCAGTGGCCAGTGCAGCTTTAGCATCACCAAATGCCTGTAGGCGTTCTGGTGTCCAGTCAACACTGTCGTTGGGCTTTTTCTTTTTTAGCGCTCCATAGAGCGGTCGCAGCAGTTGTGCTGCCCTGGGGAGGAAACGGTTATAGAAATTAACCATTCCCAAAAATTCTTGTAGCGCTTTAACAGACTGGGGCTGTGGAAAATCGGACACCGCCTGCACTTTGTTTGGTAACGGGACGGCACCACTGGCAGAAATGCGGTGGCCCAAAAAGTCAATGACTGGCAACCCAAACTGGCATTTCGCTGTATTTACAATCAGGCCATGTGCTGCCAGGCGCTGAAAAACCTCACGGAGGTGGGACATGTGCTGTTCAGCCGAGCTGCTAGCCACCAGGATGTCGTCCAAGTACACAAATACGAAGGACAGACCCCTTAGGACTGAATCCATCAACCGCTGAAATGTTTGTGCTGCACCTTTAAGACCAAAAGGCATGCGCAAAAACTCAAACAGGCCGAAAGGCGTGATAACAGCGGTCTTAGGGACATCCTCCACATGCACAGGAACCTGGTGGTACCCCCGTACTAAATCTACTTTAGAAAAAATGGAGGTCCCAGCCAGGTGCACTGAAAAATCCTGGATGTGGGGGATGGGATAACGATCGTTCTCTGTGATGTTATTAAGGCGGCGGAAATCCCCACATGGTCGCCATTTGCCGTCTGCCTTGGGCACCATGTGCAGGGGGGAGGCCCACGGACTGTTTGAACGTTGCACGATGCCTAAACGCTCCATGTTAGCAAACTCTTCCTGCGCGATTGCTAGCTTAGTAGCATCGAGGCGGCGTGCACGTGCGAAAACCGGGGGGCCCGTTGTGGGGATATAATGTTCGATCCCATGTTTAGTGTTTGTGTTTGCAAAATTAGGAACAGTCAGTGAGGGGAACTCAGACAATAAACGCTGAAACACGTTACCCGAAGCTAAAAAGTTAGCATGCATTAAAGGCCCAGCTCCTCGCGTCGCACAAGGCAGTGACGAAAAAGACACAGCGTCGATCAAACGTCTGTTAGCAACATCAACAAGGAGCCCGTGAGCACAAAGAAAATCAGCCCCTAAAATAGGAACTGAGCTCGCAGCTACAACAAAGTTCCACTGGAAGTCCCGTTCATGGAAACAAACAGTCACCAACCTTTCACCAAACGTCTTGATGGGAGAGCCATTAGCCGCGGTTAGCAGCGGCCCGCAGCCTTCTGCCAACCTGTCGGAGCCAGTCAGGGGAACGAGGCTCTTCTGCGAACCAGAGTCCACCAGGAACCGCCTCCCCGACCTCGAGTCTTCGATGAAAAGCAGCCTTTCCTTGTCGCCAACGGCCGCGGCTGCTAGCGGGCGCTGGCGTTGTCGTTTCCCTGCGGCTTGAAGCTGCACGGCGGGATGCACCGTCGTGCTTTGGCGCCAAAGCGCTGGTGGTAGAAACAAAAGGTGGCTCCTGTCCGCCTGCGGGTAGCGACCCCTGCTACCACCGATGGCTCGTCCGGCGCTGAGGGCGTTGCTTGAAGCTCAGGTGCTGCTGGAGATCCGGGGACCGCCGCCTGGACCGCGAAGGTCCTCGTAGCCAGAAGGATGCGGTCGGCTTCTTCGGCCAGCGAGCGGTAATCTCTCTGCTGCAGAAGCGGGGAGTTGGCCAGGACCGTGCGCACCGAAGCCGGGAGCTGGCGGAGGAAGAGGTGGAGGAAGAGAAACCCACAGTCTTCTGATCCCATCAAGGACAACATGCTCTCCATCAGCTCAAGAGCCAAGCCATCGCCCAAACCGGAGAGGGAAAAAAGTTTCTCAGCGCGCTCTGCGTCTGAGAGTGAGTAACGCCGCAGGAGGAGCTGCTTGAGTGCGGCGTACTTTCCGTGTGCAGGAGGGTCCCGGAGCAGGCTCATTGCTCGCCGAGTGGACAGCAGATCCAGCGAGGCGACCACATAGTGGTATTTGGTGTCGTCTGCAGAAATCCCGCGAAGAGCAAACTGTGATTCGATGTGGGCGAACCACGACGGAGGGTCGTGCAGCCAGAAGTCCGGGATTTTAACGGCCACCGAAAAAGCGAGCGGGACCGCCTGTGGAGGTTCCACAGCAGCAGACATCTGAAGAGAGCTGGCTGGAGCGTCAGATGTCGACATATTCAATTCACGAGGGTCACCAGTGTAGGAGGTGGTGAAGAGACGACACAGAAGACGGGATGCAAAACTTCACTTTAATCAACTCCTACAGTTCTGGCGGTAAGCACCCAAAAACCGCCTTATATATCAACCATTTCACAATACAACATCCGGTCCTCTGGACCTTTCACAATAAAACATCTGGTAACACATTCGGTCCACTGGGTGTGAGTAGAGTCCCCTAGTGGTCCGCCACAATGCCTCTTTTATGATTGTCTATTGTTGTCGCTGTTGCCCATTGTTGTCGTCATTTTTTGTTGAAACCAGATCTCTCTTGTAAATGAGTCCTTGAGGCTCAAAGGGATAACCTGTCTAAATAAAGGTTGAATGAATGAAAATTACTATAATGTCTGTAGTTTATATTTCAATGTTTATAGCTTTGTAATTAACATGATCTGTTTTTCAGTTTTTGTTTTTCTGTTATGCACATGGTGTCAGAGATCTGATGGCAGATGATCCTACACACAAACTCAGAAGGGTTTTAAAAACGTTTATTGAGTAAATAAACAGCTTCTGGTGTCTCAGGTCCAGGGGCAGGAACTGTATCTAAAATGATACAGAGGGGAAAGGTTGGTGTTTAGCAGAATAACAAGTAGTTATCTGAATATAGAGAGTCTGGTGAAACACTAACCTTTCTAGTTGTAACGAGGCGCTCCAGAAGAGATACAGAGCTGCAGAGACCAAGGGAAGTCTAGAGGCTTAGTCGAGGATGAGCAACGTTCATACACGGGATTCGTAGAGGAGACAGTACCGATAGGGAGAGGTACAGGCAAAATCCGAAAACAGGCATAGGTCGTCAACAAGGTCAGAGGTTGAGGCACAAAAGGGACAGGCAAAAAGCGTGGTCGAGGGAAACAGGTGTGGATCAAGATTAAAGATCTGTGAACAAGGAGAGTACACTGGATAACTGTGGCTGGAAGCAATCAGTTGATCTGGCAATGTGGTGTCTTCTTCTTCTTCTGTGAGGTTTTATGGCAGTTTACAACCTTCCGGTGTATTACCGCCATCTAATGGTACCATCCCTAAACTACTTACAGTCTTCTACTTAAACCTGTTGACGTCAAGAAATACATAAAGTATTTACGTCCACCTTTACTAGATCCCCATTCCAAAACGCTCTTCAAACTGATCGGGCTCGTGACTTCATGTTTCATATGGTCCAGTAGAGTTTGCCTTTCCTCTGAATATGTAGAACATTCCAAAATGACATGCTGCACTGACTCTGTATTCTGGCAAAATTCACAACGTCCACTATTGTGTTTCCCTATAATAAACAAAGTACTGTTCAGATTTGTATGACCTGTATGACCACAGACATACCATAAAAATTTAAAAAACCAATATGTGGTCCCCTTTAATCTTGTTAATATTGATTCCTCCCTCCTATTCCCTCCACGATATCTGTTACTGTTGACAGAATTCTGAACTTCATACAGTATAGATGTCTCCCCTTTGTTTCATGGTCCCACCGTTGTTGCCATAACTGATTAATATGTGACCAAACAATACTTTTTCCTTCTGTCTTTCACAATTGGATATGTCTATCAACTCTGTCTCTAGAAATGGAATGTTTAGCAATTCTGTCAGCCTGTTCATTACCCTGAATCCCCCTATGAACAGGTACCCACATAAATACAACACTCCTTCCTTCCTTCCTTCCTTCCTTCCTTCCTTAACCAGCTGTGAATGGGAAATCTTAGTTCTTGTTAATAAATCCTGTCTCGCCTTTGATGTACCTGATTTCATGCCTGACAAGGCAGAAGCAGAATCACTACAAATGATCACCTTGGTTACTGAAGACAATTTAGTCCATTCTAAGGCCAGATAAATGGCGTATAGTTCAACCGAAAACACATTTAAAAGGTCTGAAGTGCGCTTACCTATTTAAATTTTTTATTTAGGGACAACAACTGCACAACCAGTTCTGCCTGATTCTGGGTCTTTAGATCCATCTGTAAAGACCTGTACATACTCTGAATACACGTGTATGTTCTATCCATATAAAATTTGAATAGACTGCACAGTTCTGCGTCCCTGTTTCGTTTCCTAATTTTTTATAATTCCATGACCACTCGTGGCTCTTTTCATTAGCCAAAAAGGAACATTAGACCAGATGACAGTTGGACTTAACTTAACTTCAGACACACCACATGCACTTGCAGAGTCTGCCCCTACCCATCCAAAGCTTAGTGTTAGTTTCTTATGCCTCTCCCAAGTGTCCTGTGTTAGTAGGATGATAGTCAAGATGTCCTTTCAGATTAATCCAATAATTAACCAATAGCTGTTTCCTTCGAAGACACAACAGAATCTCCCCTGATTCAACTAATATTGCACACACTGGTGAAGTTTTGACAGCTCCAATACATAATCTCAGCGCTTTAACCTGAATGATATCTAATCGTTTTAGAAATGATTTAGCTGCAGATCCATACACTATACACCCATAATCTAATCTGGACTTAATCAAAGATGTATAAATATGTTTTAAAGGGGACCACATATTCAAAATTCACTTTTTAATGTTTTTTTTTACTCAACTTTGGGTATTTACTTCATAAAAAAACAGTCCTTGTGCCAAAAAAAATGCACCCTGTGGTTTATTTACTCTAAGTATATTTATTTCACTGTCATAAGATAGGTTTCGTTTTGAAATCATTGCGCTTGTGACGTCACAAGCGCCAGGACAACCCACCTCGAACCTGAGTCCAGCCCCTCACCTAGCAACCCCTGGTGCGGCTCCACCCACTTCAGTATAAAAAGACGTGACGGTTGTTTTTCCTGATTTCATGGCTAAAAATGTCACAGAGTCTAGCCAGCTACACTGTATTACCAAACAGTTGTACTAGCTCATAACTAATAAGTTCACAACAGTCAAATGTCGTTAAGGAGTTGACCGAACTATAAAGTTTTGAGCTCAGTTGAGATTTATGCCACTTTAATTGAAGAGGGCTCAATATTTCAGAGTTAATATGTTTGGAATGCTCAAAAGTTTTGGAAACCAATGTGACGTTAGCAACGTCATCACGTTCTGGTGGGTGGGGTCTATCTCTCCCTCGGGTGAGATGAGTCAGCCATCTTGAATTTGCCTCGATGCGGTGAATTTTTTTGCCAGCCTGTGGATGTGAACTACGGTTTAATTTGTTTTTATTTGTTTGCAAGGCGCATTTCCCACCCACCCCCGCTTCAAACCACCACCACCTCAGTTTTTCTCAGTCTTATTGTCCTCGTTTTCATAAGCGGCGTCTTATCATCAGCCCTGATTTGGTAAGTAAGACAACGTTTTTTTTTTTTAACTGAATTTCGATAACTAGTCTTAAATTATGAGCTGGGGATACATTTGTATAATGTGCACAGTGAATGCTTTAACTTCAGAAGTCGTTTAATGTGACAAATACGATGTTACTTCAACTACGGTTCGCGGCTTTTCTGGATGAACTACATTTCCCATAATGCACGTTTGCTCGGGACAAGAGGCCCGTGAAGCCGTTTGAAGCATAGATATCTATGGTTTGAAGCGTAACGTTATCTCTGCTTTACGGTTTCTGTCGGATTTTCCCGCTGTTCGCCGGTTTGGTCCACCTGCTTACCGTTTCGGTTATTTTTTCACTTATTAAATGTTTTTAACGGGAGAATATGTGCACAGCGGAACTAAATTTCCTGGGCGCATTTCAGCACGGCGCTATTATCTTGCAGCACGCTTAGCATTAGCAACCTAGCATGCATCTCGTGTGGGTGTGTGTACTAGCGTGAAACGAAAAATGCTGAACAACATACAGTAATGTGTCGTGATGCTGACCGAGCCTGTGTTTGTATTTCTTCGTAGGTTCAAGTGTGTGGTTGTGAGATCATCTCTAAACCGTTAAGGTAGGATATATTTAGAAATACTTCCAGTGAATTTGGTTTTATTTTATGTGTTATTTTGAAATGTGGGGTCCACAGGAAAAAAACTTTGATCACTTGGACTCTTTCTTAATACTTTGTTAACAACAAAAACCATCAATAACCGAATTGGAAATTCTAAAAGCCCACAATTTTGATGCTTTGCTTGTTAATAAATAACTTGCTCATTTTTGTAACATTTCCATTTCTACTATAATTAGTGTAATTTAGTTTATAATTGGTATATTTAAATCCTGCTATTTAGCATTATGTATTAAGAAATGTTTTTGAAAATGAATAAATCATCTTTCTGCACATCTTGTGTACAGATATCGGGGTACAAAAGGTGAGAGACGTCTTGGACAGATGGCCAGCCCTACTTATAAAAATAATAATAAATATCACATTTTTGTCATCTGTGTATGTTTCCCATACTTGACAGACGAAATTGGTCTCTGCATTTAACCCAACCACCACCAGGTGGTGCAGTGAGCAGCCGTGGTCAGCGCCCGGGGAGCAGGGGAAAATGGATTCACAGGTAAAAAAAATAAAATGTTGTACAGTCTGTTTTAAAGAATGACATTTAACTTTCCATTTCTAACTTGGTTCTGACACATCCCTAATACAAATGCACTTTGTTTTGCTATCTGCCAACAGAAAACTTCTTAAAATATCTTCACATTTCTGTTCATAATTCCTCTTTGTACATTTGTGTAATTGTGTCCATGTACAGGTGTTTGCAGAGTTCCACCGAATCAACAATGTTAACCTGCGCAATCAATTCTACAAGGAGCTGGACAGATACACGCCGAAACTCATAACCTTATTCAGAGACAAGGCCACCATGACGGGCAAGATAGCGGAGGAGCTAACCAAGCTCATGAGGGTGTATGACCTTCAGGTGAATATTGAACTTTGCATGATTCAGAAACAATTGTAAAACAGCAGCCATACTTTAAAGTGCCTGAACTGTGTCCCGAGGTTAGGGGATTATGCCATGAACACATATTCAAATCAGCTTCAATTTTAGGAAGTCCTAATAAAAACTGTTTTCATAAAATTTGATTTACAATTTTAAGTTTTTTCCTTTGGGAGTTATTAAAGTATTTGCAATACAAAGTTATTAATTTGGATGATAAAGGTTTGTATTTGTGTATACAATACTATTGTCATGGATATTTTTGGTCCATAGGAACAACATGATGTAAATATGAGACGGGCCCTCATCCTTCATGCACTTCCTGTATACCTGCGTGAAGATGCCTCCAAGTTCTTCATGACCTGTAATGTAAGTAATACTGTGCTATCCATTCCAGAGGACTATTCCATAAAGGAGGTTCAACAAACCTTGACTTTTTTCAATTACTTGCTGCAATCTTCATCAGAAGTCACGTGGTGTAACTGACGTGTCTGCCAGCTGATTTTAACCAAGCAAAAATCAGCTGGCAGACTTCCTGCCATTTGCTGGAAGTAATCCAAATGTGAAGGTACTAACAAACAGCACTGGTCTGATGAAAAAAAAACTTTAACTACACTCTGAACTCTGAGTTGATGTGTTATCCCTCCAGAAAATGTTTGCTTCCTGTTTTTCCCCTGTTGCCATGGTGAATCACAGTAACGGAGCTACGTTGATGGTGGCTTTTTACTAGTCGTCAGGCAGGAGCTCAACTCAAAGTCAATTTAACAAACTCCAGGGTTCCCACGGGTCCTTAAAAAAGTCTTAGTTTTTATTTGAAATTTTTAATTTCTTAAAAAGTCTTAAATTCACTGAAAATGTAGCTTTAGGTATTAAAGTAGATTAGGGTATTTTAAGTACTGATAGATAAAAGGAGATCAATGAAAATAATGTTTGACTCTGTTTACAGCGGATATGTAGCTTCAATTTGTTTTAGAAGTAAACATAACAAAATAATCCAACTTCTCTTCCTACACGCTGCAGAACTTATGTGCAACGATACAAATAACAATAATTTCTTTGTCAAAACACCTAATTTCCCAAAATCTAGTCTGCAACAGTTATTTGAGGGATGTGAAAGATAAGTGTGAAACAAACATAAGATATAAGCAAAGACAATGGTTTAAACATGTAGCTAAGTTGCAGTCTAAGTCCTAGGTGCTAAGTGACAGTAATGTCTAGACATCATTAGCATAATTAGTATAGTAAACTTGAAGGAATGAACTCATTCTTGTATTTGTGTTTTGTAGGCAGCAGATGGTCCAGACCTCACTGACACTCCGGTGGCTCTTCTGACAGTCGTCCCAGATGACACTACTGATGCAGCCATGTTCAGCCCTGAGAGCATCTTTATTGTCGTGGAGGATGAAATGATTGCGAGTGGTCCCACAAATCTGGCTGACTCATTTGTCCTGCTCCTTGGGTACATCTAACGTAACTAACGAAACGACTGTTCAATTCATGCACTATACACGTTTAAAGATCCACTGACATCATCTTTGAACTTTGCATGAAATGTCACAAGATATATATCTTGTATCATTCAACTATGTTCGTTTTTGCAAACAAAATGATAAATTAATGAAAATTCCTTTCAAAGTGAGTTTAAAATTAAAAACCGTGTTTCTTCACGGGACATCTGACTACACGCGAATGCAACATCTGTGACGTAGGAGAAAGAACCTTCAGTCTGCGTCCGCTAGGATAACATAACGTATTCTCTGCCAGATCGCCTTTTTTTTAATAACTTGAAAAATGCAGGTACCATACGTTGTGTCGCATTTGGGTGTTCTAATATCATCAGTGAACAAGTGAGCCTTTTCACTTTCCCAAAAGATGTAAGACCTTCTTCAAGTATGGAATAAATAAAGCTGCCCCCCCTCGGAGATCCCTCGCTTCCTGAAAAGGTAAGACTCAATTAAATACGGGTGCAGACCTAAATTAGAACCTGCTGTTTCTGCTCATCTAACTTTCTGCTTCCCAAACTGAAGACAAATCGCTCAAATCTTAACTTAGATTGATAATTTTGTTGTTTTATTTCTTGTCCGCCATAAATATTTAAAAGGGGCGTTCTAAAGACGGTCTTTCTCCTACGTCAAATGTTGCATTCGCGTGTAGTCGGAATGGATGTCCCGTGAAGAAACATGGTTTTTAATTTTGAACTCACTTTGAAAGTAATTTTCATTAATTTATCATTTTGTTTGCACAAACGAACATAGTTGAATGTTACAAGATATACATCTTGTAACATTTTATGCAAAGTTCAAAGATGATGTCAGCGGACCTTTAAAGTGTATGTGACATCATCTTTCTACTTTGCATAAAATGTTACAAGATATATATCTTGTAACATTCAACTATGTTCGTTTTTGTAACAAAAGGATAAATTAATGAAAATTCCTTTCAAAGTGAGTTTAAAATTAAAAACCGGGTTTCTTCACGGGACATCCGACTACACGCAAATGCAACATCTGTGACATAGGAAGGAGGACGTCTTTAGAACGTCCCTTTTTAAATATTCATGGCGGACAAGAAATAAAACAACAAAATTATCAATCTAAGTGAAGATTTGAGCGATTTGTCTTCAGTTTGGGAAGCAGCAAGTTAGATGAGCAGAAACAGCAGGTTCTAATTTAGGTCTGCACCCGTATTTAATTGAGTCTTACCTTTTCAGGAAGCGAGGGATCTCCGAGGGGGGGCAGCTTTATTTATTCCATACTTGAAGAAGGTCTTACATCTTTTGGGAAAGTGAAAAGGCTCACTTGTTCACTGATGATATTAGAACACCCAAATGCGACACAACGTATGGTACCTGCATTTTTCAAGTTATTAAAAAAAAGGCGATCTGGCAGAGAATACGTTATGTTATCCTAGCGGACGCAGACTGAAGGTTCTTTCTCCTACGTCACAGATGTTGCATTCGCGTGCAGTCAGACGTCCCGTGAAGAAACACGGTTTTTAATTTTAAACTCACTTTGAAAGGAATTTTCATTAATTTATCATTTTGTTTGCAAAAACGAACATAGTTGAATGATACAAGATATATATCTTGTGACATTTTATGCAAAGTTCAAAGATGATGTCAGTGGATCTTTAAGGTTCTGTTAACGCCTACCTTGATGCAGTACCTGATGTTGCCAGTTGACGTAAGGCACAGTTGAAACAACTACAGTACTTTATTTTAATGTGTTTTTTTTTTTTTAAGTTTCCTTAAGTGCCTTAATGTTTTTAAACAGTGTTAAATGGCAGCACATTGTAAATGTTGTTGTTGTTGAGGATGGATTATACTTATACTTGTTAATACATAAATATAACCGCATTGGCGTATTGCTCAAAGTTTATGCACTAAAATAACTTGTGGGAAACAACTGTTCAATTCATGCACTATACACTTAAGGTTCTGTTGCCTAATGCCTACCTTGATGCAGTACCTGATGTTGCCAGTTGAAGTAAGGCACAACAATTACAGTACTTTATTTTAATGTGTTTTAAGTTTCCTTAAGTGCCTAAATGTTTTTAAACAGTGTTAAAAGGCAGCACATTGTAATTGTTGTTGAGGATGGATTATATTTATAAGCTAGATCTAGAAAAAGCTAAGTCTGGTCCTCTGGACATTCAAAAAAAAACAAAAAAACAAAACAAAGCAAAAAATTGTAGAAACGTTTCGTCTTTCGTCCGAAAGACTTCCTCAGTCTGAGGTGCTGGGTTCAGCTCAGTCTTATAAATAGCACCCTCTCACAGTGTTACACAACCAGTTGGCTGATGACAGCCTGAAACCAGCTGCTCACATGATCAAGGAGGACCATCAGCCTAACAATGGATCGTTAGCACCCTGATGGTTGTTTGCTATTCACAGAGGGCTGAGTGATACCAGCAATCACAGCATTGTAGGAGGGGGACAGTTGAACTCGGAGGCCTCCACCCCTGTTTAATGATGGGCGGTTTCTTTTCACAAACTGTCCCCCTCCTACAATGCTGTGATTGCTGGTATCACTCAGCCCTCTGTGAATAGCAAACAACCATCAGGGTGCTAACGATCCATTGTTAGGCTGATGGTCCTCCTTGATCATGTGAGCAGCTGGTTTCAGGCTGTCATCAGCCAACTGGTTGTGTAACACTGTGAGAGGGTGCTATTTATAAGACTGAGCTGAACCCAGCACCTCAGACTGAGGAAGTCTTTCGGACGAAAGACGAAACGTTTCTACAATTTTTTGCTTTGTTTTGTTTTTTTGTTTTTTTGAATGTCCAGAGGACCAGACTTAGCTTTTTTAGATTTTTCTACCTGGATTATTGAGCATGCATCAGGGTATTT